>VWYO01027425.1:32445-44612 GCA_013400275.1 Rhadina sibilatrix | reverse complement strand
GGTGGCTAGGGAGAGGGGGAGGGAGGCGGGAAAGGTGCTGATTTCAGCCCTGTAGCGTCAGGATTGCGTCAATTTGGGTTTCAACCACGTACTCAGTCTCAGAGCAGAGCTACTCAGAAGAGCCAAAACAGGAAGGGGGTTGCAAATCAGTGTGCAAAGGGGAGGACCGAAGGTTCCCCTCCCCCCTCTCCTCCAGTCCCCTCGCAGCCTCCTCCTCCACTGTCCCCACTGTTTGCATCTCTGGGTTTTGGGTGTTTTTTGTTGATGTTTCCTTTTTTCCTCTCTTTCTAATTTTTCTTCTTCTTCTTTTTTTTTTTTTTTTTTTTTTTTTTTTTTTTTTTTTTTTTTTTTTTCAAACTGCGCTGTCAAAGACGGTTACCCTGGCGCCGTGAGAGCGGATAGCCGGGGGACAGCAGGGCAGTGAGTGTGCTTGGTGCCCCGGGCGGGTCGCTTGGCATCCGGGGAGGCGGCTCCCGCATCCCGGACAGCGGCCCCGGCACCGCGGACAGCGGCTCCAGCACCGCGGACAGCGGCTCCAGCCCCGGACAGCGGCCCCGGCACCGCGGACATCGCTCGCCACCAACATGGCTCCGATAGCGGACAGCCGCCAGCAGTTCGGTAAGCGCGTCCCGGCTCCCCACACCCGGGGCCGGGCGATAAGCCTCTCCCCTCCCCGGGAGAAAAGCAGCCTCTGCTGAGCCTTCCGGTGCCTCCTAGGAGGCAGCTTGTTGGGAGAGACCCGGTTTTCCTCCCAGTTCTCTTCAGGTCTCAGAAGTTGTTAGAATTTGCTTTCTTTCCCTCGTCTTCCTTCCTTCTACCCCTTTCCTCCTCCCTGGTAAAGTACCGGAAGAGATAAAGAGATTTTTGTAGGTGCGGTTTTGGATGAGAGAGGTTTGGGGTTGTTTTCTGTGTCTCTGTTAAAGTAATGTGAATCAAGAGTTAGATGATGTAAATGCATCTTGTGCCACAGAGAAAATCTTTGTTCAAGATATTCTTGGAATAATTGTCATGCCTTTTATCCTTGTAGGTCAGCCGTTAGTTAAAGTAAAAAGGCATTGCTAGCAAGATGAGAATACAGGATTTCAGTGTTTTTAGCTGAACAGCTGCATCTTAACCAACCCGGTTTCATTGAAAATAACAAAGATGACAATGAACTTTTCAGTTTTGTCATTTCTATACACTGCATGTAGTGTGGTACCACAAGTTTCAGAAACAGTCATGTATGTGCACTTATAAAATGCATACCTAAGTTGCTTTAGTCAGAAAAGCAGTAAGAGGGAACGTTTCTCAACTCTGCTTTAGAAATATCGACTCTAGCATACATTACGCTTGCTTTAGCACTGGTTTGAGCCAAGAAGCATTCCACTGACTGTGAAGGGACTCCAGATTTATATCACATAACTGGAATAATAAGTTCTCCCAGAATCAGGTGATGTTTTCTACTAATGCACTGCCTTGAGTGTTAAACAATTGATTATGACAAAAGCAAGAAATTCATGTTTTGACATAATTATTTGCAAATATAAAAGCATTTTAGTTACCATTTCATCCTCTTTCCTATTCCACCCACTTGAGGTTTCTAACCACACTTGTGACATCATGCTTTTCTAATTACTTATTTAAGAACGATAGTTAATATTTTAAACATCAAATTGATTCTACCACTGCTTTCAGTAGTTGTAGAATTAAAGTAGACCATAATATCCATTACTATAAAAAGTCTATTATCTCATGAGAATGTATTATAAATGTACAAACCATTCTTAAAAGATAATGAAGTATTCTGATTAGTTTTCAATTACTTTTAGCTTTCTATTTTTATACCATGTATATTTATATTTCTGAAGCCCAGGGAATTCTTGAAACTCAAAACCATGTGCTTAAGTTAGGGAAAATACTTTTTGGTTATGTATATGATTTTCAGTAATTTCATTAAGTTCTTGCTATTAAGTATATGGACTTGTACAGCTTGTAGGTGTCAGGAAAGTGTTGTCATAAAAAATTAATAACCAGGCCTGATCCTTTCCGTGCTGGAACATTATGTCCTACTTTGCTCTGATAGTATTGTGGATTTTTTTTTTTTTCTGAATCATCTACTATAAAGCAAAGGTGTATTGGCAGCACATTTATCTACCCAGCTGTTGCCTGTATGAAGCTGATTTAGTAATACAAGGAGATAGTTTTCTTTTACTCATCCAGAACGACCAGGGAGAAACAGAACTATTACATAATTGCTTTTATGCCTAAACAATGTCATGACATTAATATTCTATTGGACATCCAGGGTTTCAGGGAATAAAGATTAAGCTCTGGTTGTTACATTGTGGGAGGTTTAAACTCACTTAGTAATGTTACTTATGGGCAGAATTGGATTTCTAATTAGTTGTGCTCATTTACCCTTTGATGCATGCTTTGAAGGGCTAATGATATTCCATATGTAAATAATATATACACGTGGCAATGGAGGTTGTAACACTTGCTCAGGTTTCTCTTTATTCAGTGTAAGTATAGGATTTATGTTAAAATTGTAAAGAATTATGTTTTAATTTTTTTTTATATACTCCTAAGAAGTACTGACCCTTTCTGTAAACTCTTCATAAGCTTTGCTTTAGTGTCTTAAATGTAAAGCTTAGAAGTTATCAATTATAAACTTAACATGATTTTTTCAGCTTTGAACTCATATGCTACCTAATGTCACATCCATCTGGAAAAGACACTTGCTATATAATTATTCTAAATTTTCTTGATAGACTTCCTCCTGCAAAGTACTGAAAATCCCAGTGAAACTCTTGAGTGCTATAACCTCCAATTAAACTCACTTCTTTCAAGAGATACCTCCAGGCATTTACAGGATCAGACCATAAAAAATAGCTTGTTGAGTGTACAAAGTATTCTAGGAAACTATGGAAAGCAGATGATGTATCTATATGTAATGTATATTTCAGAGTGTGTTTTAGCTAACCCAACAAAATTCTGTAAACCCAAACCTGAAACCAGCTGAGAGCTGGTATTACACACAGACATATAAGCTCAGGAAGTGCACACAGAGGTTTGAGACAGTAGAGAAATTACGAACAGTGATTATTATTAGGATGGGAATAGTATTTTCCTCCCTAACTCTCCGTGTATGGAAAAATACTAGCATAACAAGCATGCCTTAGAGTGGGACTGCACATTGGTGCCTGCAGGTGGTGAGCAATGTGTACAATGCAGAGCACTTCCAGTCTGTCAGTCTTACTGATGTCACCATCTCAGTTTGTTTTATTAATTTATTGCCTTATTAAATATCACACAGAATTCAAGGTACTGCTGCTTATGTGCTTCTTGCTATTTATTTGATTTGCAGATGAAATTCCTACAGTGGTTGGGATCTTTAGTGCATTTGGCCTTGTCTTCTCTGTCTCCCTCTTTGCTTGGATCTGCTGCCAACGCAAATCTTCCAAATCCAATAAGACCCCTCCATACAAGTTTGTCCATGTTCTGAAGGGGGTTGACATTTACCCTGAGAATCTCAACAGCAAGAAGAAGTTTGGAGTAGATGATAAAAGTGAAGCAAAGAACAAATCAGCAATGCCAAAGAATTCTCTCCATCTTGACCTGGAGAAGAGAGATCTAAATGGCAATTTCCCCAAAACAACCACAAAAATGCAGGGCTTTCCAGATCTTGAAAATTCATCTCCTAAGCACTTTGCAGAAAGGAAGAAAGATTCAGTATCCCCTGATAGCTTAAAATCTATCACTTCCCTGTCGTCTGAAGATAAACAAGACAAACTAGGAACTCTTTTTTTCTCCTTAGAGTACAACTTTGAGAAAAAAGCATTTGTAGTGAACATCAAAGAAGCTCGTGGGCTGCCAGCAATGGATGAACAGTCAATGACTTCTGATCCCTACATCAAGATGACAATCCTGCCTGAGAAAAAGCACAAGGTGAAAACCAGAGTGCTGAGGAAAACCTTAGATCCAGCATTTGATGAGACTTTCACTTTTTATGGGATCCCCTACAGCCAAATTCAAGACTTAACACTTCACTTCATGGTCTTGAGCTTCGACAGATTTTCCAGAGATGATGTCATTGGAGAAGTTCTCATCCCCCTTGCTGGAATTGAACTCTCAGAAGGAAGGCTGCTAATGGACAGAGAGATCATCAAAAGAAATGTTAGGGTAACATCTTTTTTATTCAAAGTTTGAAAATGTTGTGATAGGGTTAGTTATGATTCTTACGTAAAGCTGCTGCCATCTTGGAAAGAAAAACCAAAAAGCTCACCATTCAATTTCTAAGATACTTTCCTAATGGCAGTGTGAGGAAGCCATTACACATATTCACTTAAAAAAAAAAAAATTACAACAAGCATGTTGAAAGAAATTTTTAATGCCCTAAGCTCTAATTTCTTATTCATCTGGTCCAGCAGGTTTGAGTGGACCCATTCCAGTTAGCTCAAGCAGACTCAACCCCTACTGATTTGCTTTTAATTGCTTTTAAATTAAAGAATAAAAATATTTATGCATTATTCCCTTTCTCCTCCATCCCCTTTTGTATTTGACATCATTTTTTCTTAAATCTTACTGAAGTCAATGGAAATATCAACTGCATGGGTTGTGCAGCACATCCTTAAGGAGTGTAGGTAGCCTTTATTTAGGGAAGTGGGACCTACTAGATACCACGTTGTTGATGTTGTAGCATGTTCTTGCATGATGGTGCTGTCACCACCTTGTCTCTCATGAATTGTGATACAGGTGGCAGCTTTACTAAAGTTAGTAAGGGTGAAGCCATAGACCTGCCGGAGTTACCAACAAAACTTCCTGACTACTAGGACAAAAAATATTTCGTGTTGTGTTGTCTCAGTTCAGAATGTAAGGGTCATTTACACCCCAGCTGAACCACAGAAATGCACACACGTGTCTCTTAAATCTCTGCAAAAGAAGTGGAATTTGTATTGATGTTCAACATGATTGATTTCAAATGACAAGCATACTGCCAAATAAAATAAATATCTACTAGGCAACATACCTATAGCTAATACTGTTATTTTGCAATTCTATCACTATATGGCAACAAATATGTCACTGATCTTTTATTGATAACTTGTTGGATTTTTTACTATATAAGGTACTATCTTCTCTTGTTTCAATTACCTTCTTTCTCCCTTTGAAATAAACCACTCCTGCAAATTCAAATCAAACAATCATAAAGAAAATCTTTGATCTCACCTTTATTTTGTGTATATAATACTGCCTTAGAGAGTGTCAGGGGATAAAATTTCACTGATGGTTTGAATCCTTCCTGTTTAAAATAATTTACTGAATATTTTTTCTTTACTTGTACTAGATATTTTCTCCCCAATGTAGTTTTATGGAATTTTGCTTTGCTTAAGGTAGTTTTCTTTTTTAAATGAGATTTTTTTCTCCCTCAGGATTTCATTTCTACTCTTCAAAGATAGTGATGTCATGTCAATCTATATATTCAGTCTGATAATCAATCATAGGAAAAGTTATATACCTAATATAGAGGAAAACTATATTTACTATTTAAATCAGAAGAACTCTATATATTATGTCCTTTTACACAGTTTCAGAACATACACTTCAATGACATTTCATAAACCTTTCAAACTCTGGTTTAAATCTTGGTCAAAATAATTGCTTATAAATAGTTTTATTCCATTTTTTTTTTCTTTAATTTCCTCAGAAATCATCTGGTCGTGGAGAATTACTGGTCTCTCTCTGTTATCAATCTACAACAAACACACTCACTGTCGTTGTTCTAAAAGCCAGGCATCTACCTAAATCTGATGTGTCAGGATTATCAGGTAATGGTTTTAATAATGAATATAACCTGAGAATATAAAATAGAATGACAAAAGACAGCTGAAATGTGGCATTTCAAAGACTAAAAATATTCCATATATGCAGAAATGATGTTTCTATTATTTACAGCCTATTTGTTTTAGGCATATCTAGGTCAATGCTTTATTTCCAGGGTATGTATTTTACATGTTTGTTCTTCAATCACATCAAAAAAGGTGACATCTGTTAGCAGTGGAAATCAATGAGTTTTATGATTGTCTTGAGCAGAACCCATCTGCCATAAGTGTGGGATGTTGTTTGCAGATACCAAAAGCTTTTATTTATGACAAAAAATGAGTTTATTTGTAAAAGACCAGTATTGAGTGAGATCATCATATGATTTATCTCAGAAAAAAAGCAGCCTCTTACCTCTGTGTTGAATTTGGCCCACTGAGCACTAACATTTTTTTTGCCAAGGTGAAAAGGTGAGCTGTGCCAATGCTGGGAGGTGGCTGCAGCACGACACACATGCTTTATTTTGAGCCAGACTTGGGGTTCTGGCTCAGGTTTTACCCTCTCTTCTCCTTGTCTGCTACCTTTTCTCTTTCAATGGAACCTCATCTGAAGCCAATTCTAGAATTGCACATAGAAGACACATTAAGGCTATATAACATACTATATAATATAATAACAGAATAAAATTTAATGTCCTATGTATAAGACAGCCACACAAAAACAACAGTACACAAAAAAGGGCTGTAGTACCACATCTGTTGCTGCTTCTTTATAGAACTTAGATTCTTTAATTTCATTCAATATTATAAAAGAAGCAGAAGAGGAAGTAGTTTTGGGAAACAGTGAATAATTATCATTGAAGCCAATAGCAGAGGTTTTGTATTTCTCATACTGCAATTTACCTGGAAAGTGAGCCCATCCTTAAGCCAGTGCAATAAAGCTATAGGTAACTCTCACCAAGGTCCTTTTAAGTCTTCCTTTTGATGTAAATTTTGTTCACATATCAGAAAGAGAAAGGATGTATATGGAGCCCAAAATTTTACTTGACTAAAAGAGAGGATATATACTTTTAAAAATCAACCTCTAAGTCAAGAAGATAGTGATTTTGTGAAGACAGCAAGACAGACAGCTGATCTCAATCAACCTGCCTGATGTTTACCCAGGTGGGAAAATAACTTGCTAAAAAAAGACCTCCTAGTCACATCATCAACCTGGACCCTATGTAATATCCATTGTTTACTGTACCTCTTACAAATAAAGCTATAGCTTTATTTTTTTTTTTCCTGCATCCCTCAGGAGAGCCATGCTAACTATAATGGGAATACCATTCCAGTATTTCTGCAGGCAGCTATGTTGCACTTGAACATCTACTTCATTTAAACAGATTTTCATTATTTTCTATTTGTCAATAAGGCCAGGTGCAATAGATATTTGGCTGTCAATAGCATACTGCACTCAGTACCATCATAATTTGCTCTGTCCCCACATTCCAACATTAATCTTGGAAAAGAAGGAGAATGAAAGGAGGAGGATGAAGTGGTGTTTCTATGGGATAAAATAAACAATTCCACAATTCAATCTCCTTGAGAAGAAGGGAAATTTTTTATACTCAGAAGCTCTTCCATTTTCACAATCTCCTTGATTTCCTTGGTCACTGGTGCTGAGTGACCTTTATTAGCCTAATAGAATCAAGAGGAACTCTCTAGCCTTAACTAGTAGCTGGTCAAAGAACAGAAACTTCCTCTAAAAAGAAATGGAAACCAATATGAATCCACTGATTGATATTGATTTTGGTATTTCTAATGCTGGTATGATGCACAATAATTTCGAAGGCAGTGGGTGTTTTCATTAAGCCCTAGTTTTGAATTATTCATAATGGTAATAGAATATGAAAGTGAAGAAGTACTCTCTTACACCCCACTTCTGGTAGATTATTGTGAGTTCAAGGAAAAATATAACTTTTACTCCTCCAACCATTTCTGTCTGATAACTGTGACATCAAATGTATAAGTACTGTTCAATTTAGTATTACTTCTCTAAAAAAGTATTCAGGTTTTTTGATGATTAACTTGGCTGATAGTTTACATAAACTATCATATTTGACTGGGTTCAGTAGAGAAGATTTTGTACTACATCACTGCACCACTGTGAACCTGGAAGCAGGCCCAAAATTCCATTGAGTAAATGCCAAGGTAATTGAAAGGGTTGATATATAAAATGCCTCTTCTGAAAGAATAAGTATGGCCATTATTGAAGACAATAGCAAGGGAACCTCACAATAAAAAAAAAATTTGACGGATGTAAAAACTCAGAGTTGATTGGCAGCAACAAAAATGGTCATTTTCCCTTCCTCTATTTAACAGTAGTACAACATTTGTAAAGACAAATACACATTCCAACAGTAAAAATACCCCTACATTTAAGGTTTAGTATCAAATTTGTTCAATAATCATTGGTGACCTCAATTTAACCAGGTTAATTGACTTCAGTAGAACCCCAGCAGAACTATCACATCCATTCTCTCAGCCCAAGTTTATTTACTCCTTTCTGAAGATTTTCTTTTTGTGAGTTAGATTAGTGCTGATTATACCCCAGTAGAATGTGTGAAAAGCAAATTTCTGACTCACATAAGTATGTAATGATACATATTTTTCAGAGACCTTTAGATTTTTGTGCACTTTCACACCACCTTTGAATATGGTAGAGGTGTTGGTTTAATGGACTGCAGGATAGGATTTATCTCATTAAAGAAACACCTGCATTTGATCGCAGTCTAAACTTCACTGCCTTCCTTGAACACAGTTTTGGTGAACATAAAAGGGCTAACTCAGAAGTAAAGGAAAAATTTAAAAAAAATGGATTAGATGAATCATCTTTAGTAACTTGAAACCACTACTCAGTGTGATGTAATTATATTGGATAATTATGGAATTTACCATAAGCTAGATCAAGGAATTTCTAAACACTGTTCAGTAGCTCATCTGGACTCTTTTTTTTCATTGCAGACCCTTATGTCAAAGTGAACCTGTACCATGCCAAGAAGAGAATTTCTAAAAAGAAAACCCACGTGAAGAAGTGCACCCCCAATGCAGTGTTCAATGAATTGTTTGTCTTTGACATTCCTTGTGAGGGCCTCGATGATATCAGCATTGAATTTCTGGTTTTAGATTCAGATAGGGGGTCAAGGAATGAGGTGATTGGCCGGTTAACCTTGGGATCTTCAGCAGAAGGAACAGGTGGAGAGCACTGGAAAGAAATCTGTGAATATCCTAGGAGACAAATTGCCAAATGGCATATGTTATGCGATGGTTAGCAGCTTAGAGAGGGGCTGGATCTTAAATAACTATATATATGTCCATAGGCAAGGAGCAGGTTTTTTGGTTTTTTTAAGGGGTTTTTTGCTATGTATAACTACAAGCTTCTTTTTTTTTTTTTTTTTTTTTTTTTTTTTTTTTTTTTTTTTTTTTTTTTTTTCCAATGGGGCAGTGGCTTTGAAATAAAATTGGATTGAATTATCAGAACAGAAGGTAACTTAATTTTCACAGTAAATAACGGAATTTCAATTTCATTAAACTTTAACATAATTAGTTCAGATTAATATTCTTCTAGAGTCTAAGTGACCTGTAAATTCTAAAGCACTGGAAACCTAAAGAAGAGCAAACTATGTTTTTAAAGAGTCACTTATTAGTGACTCATATATTGAAGATAACCTTATTACAACATATCCGAAAAAGACCCAACCTGTGGCTTATTAGAGAAGGGGATGGATCTATAAAAGCCATGGGGATTGAGGGTGAGTAGGGGGGGGAATTCCTTCTGCCCCTCCACAAAAACCCTTCTTTTATGAAAATTTAATCATTATTTTTAAGATTTGGTTACTTACACTTTGATCATTCCAAAGAATGAACATTTTTTCAGCATTTTGCTTTACATATCATGTTGTGTAAAACTATTTTTTTAAGTGTCGAAATATGATATAATTACTTACACTTGGATTTTTTTAGTAAGTTTATATATATTTTTTTTTTATTACAGTGACCAAAATAGATACATACTTCAAACTATTGATCAAGTTAACTTTTTTTTTTTTTGTTAAAAGGGCTCCTTTACGGGTGACTGTACATGTTACAGTATAGCTAGAATTTGGGGTTAGATATGGCTTGCATTTTTTTCCTCTAGGTAGGATTACACTTTAAACATTTCAAGCCATACAAAAGAATTTCTGTTGAGATGAGGTAACATACAAGATATTACAATCAATGACTTTCCACCTATTATAACAATTCACTAGTACTAAGAAAAAGTTGATTTTTTTTATAGTTTCATTAAAGAATAAACAAAATAGTGAGACAAAGAAGAAAACCTTATTCTACTGTTTAACTTCCTATGTTTAACCTCCTGGACTGTAATAAATGCCATTACAGTCAGTACTAATATACAAACTTCAGTGCATCTTTAAAATTTTACAGGAGAGGAAACCAAATTCACATTATAATTTCTCCAATGTTATGTAGAAAAAGTACATGGAAAGTACTTTAATTATATGAATTAATGTACATTACTGACTGAAAATGGTGGTGGTAAGGGAAAATCACATCCTGATTTCATGTCAGTGTGACACATGTCTATTTAAACTTAAATTGTGTCAGGCTAAGGAAATATCAAGTGTAACAATAACAAGTGTATAAATAAAGCATTTAGACCTCATGAAATTTTGTCTTGGTCACACCAGATAGGTTTTTAGGCTGTCAGAACTATAGCACAACTATAAGCAGATTATTTCCTAAAGTTTGTGCACTAACTTCTGATACAGAATTGTTTGCAAGTATTAGTCTTACTTCATTTTCAAGTACAATATATATAAAGAAGAAGATAGTAATGTTAGCTGTTGACATAAGAAGGGTTAAAAAGTGGAAAACCATTTTCAGTATTTTTGCATACGTCATTTGTCATGTGTAATCCCATTGAAGCGAACGAGACTACTTGGAAATTATGGTACTGCTCATCGTGAGTAAAGGTAGCAAAATGGGCATGCCAGGTTAGAACAAACCAAACATACATTGAATGTCAATCTACTTTCATTAAACAACAGACCTAGGTCCTACTTAAAACTGTTGGGGATTTGTTGTCTACTTTACCTGTTCTCATATGGCCAAATTATGTTTGCAGGAAAGGACACTGAAATATGAAATATGCAAGTAGACAAATAGTACTGGAAGAATTCCATTGAGGCTCTTCCAGGTTTTGTGTCAGTATTTTCTCCAGTTTTTGAGAATGTGTTTGATACAACAGTGTTTATAGTTTTCTGTAAAAATACATTTTCAAAATAACATAAACATGCTTTTTATGATAATGCTAAATGTAAAAATATTGCGTATTGTATGTATAAAGGAGAGGAATCTTTTTTGATTATTTCTTTAGAAAGCTGATTAACTGCTTAAGGGCTAGAGTTTGCCAGCCACATTCAAGCAGAGCTAATCCAAAGCCACCAAATGAAAGGAAAGATGCCCACAGGCTTCAATGGGGTTTGAAGTGCAATCACAGAGCAAAACTCTTCTGAGTCAACCCAGAAATGTCACTTGGGACCATGGATATGGGGAAACATTTTTTTATCCAATCAAGACTGGGAGAGTTTAGGTCAGTACAACACAGTCAAAGTTGTTACAATTTCTGAAAAGGAAAGAACTGAGCTGGAAATGATTGCATCAAAGAGAGTGGGGCATCTTGCTATTATAAAAGGTGAAGGTTTTTGTATGCTGGCCCGTAAGTAGTTCATTATCTCTAAAAATCAGATGACAGGCATCATCTGTCTCCAATGAACACAAAATATGACATTAGGGGATAACAATTCATCTTTTTGAATAAATGCTGGGCTGTGATGGTCATCTTTCATTTCGCATCTAGCAGGTCGTCACCCTTTTTTCTGTTGGTTTGTTGTTTTTGTTGGTGGATTTTTTTTAAGTTTGTTTTGTTTAGTTTTTATAGCAGCTTGAGGGTCAATATTTCTACCAGCTAAATAGCAGTTTTTGTTGGGGGTAGGGGTTTGGAATGGGAAAGGGAAGCAAAGACATTTTTATTACATCTAGAAACCCTGTAAATAGATATTTTGTTGGTTTTGGTTTAGTGTTTTGGTGTTTTGGTGTTTTTTTTTTTTTTTTTATTTTTTATTTTTTATTTTTTTATTTAAAACAATTCTGAGTTTGGAAAGCTGAGTAAAGACGACTTGTAACACATTTTAAACCAGAAAAAGGCAGGAGAGCGAATGTAGGCCTGTACTGAGGTGAGAAATTCTGCTGTTTTATAAAGTATTCAATTCTCATTGTGAATATCTTGAACTCTGTTAAGGATACTGTACTGTATTAAACATG
>VWYO01027425.1:14130-32090 GCA_013400275.1 Rhadina sibilatrix | reverse complement strand
CTATCAGAAAGCATTTGACTTTCAGTCTTCCTCTTTTCACAGAGGTGGATTAGATTTGTTCTTCCAAATACTACCCAGGCATATCACATGTCCTTTATTCTCAGCTGCTTGTTGAATATGAGTCCTGAATTGTACTCTGCACTCAGGCTAGAACTTGGAACACAGCCCATGACAGAAGATATGAGTCTTATAGGGACAGATATACAGATGCAAACAAGAATGAATTCTAATATATTAGGTAGAAGGAGCAAAATTAAAGTCAAATTATCCTACTGTCATTCTAGTTGTTTTCCAGAAGCAAAATATTTACCCTGGTCAATCACGCTGTACCACTTCCTCATAGTCAAAGAAGTCATGTCAGGCTTCAGCTTGTCAGGTGAGTTTGGAAGCTGAGGTAGTGAAAACATTCATTCAAGTGCTATACACAAATATAAACTTTGCTGTTGTGCTCTCCAAGAATATAGAAGTATTTACTAGCACAGAAACAAAAGCCAGGAAAGTAAGAAAGCAGCTGCAGCTGGGATACTCTGCCATTTAATGACTCCCATTGTGAGTTCCAACACCTGGAAGGGATCCCTGATCCTTGTTGCAGAAATCAATTACAGAATTCACTAGGCAGATGTATAAAATAGAATATCTTTCACAGTTATAAGCTGGTATAGTCTCTCTGACAAATCTCCTGTCCCCAGGAGACAAATATCAAGTGAAAGACTGGTCTACTCCATCCTATGCAGGCACTTCTTTTCTCTTCCTTGTATTGCACAGTTCTCCTAAAATAGTGATGATTCACGTGTTTCACATTCCAGACCCACTTCTTCAGGACTGAAATCAAGAATGTCCTTATGTTTTGATCAAGAATGTCTTTGTGTTTTCCAAATACAATGCAGGTGAGCCTCGGGGGGAGTCTCAAAGCTAATGTTCTGATTGCTATTTGTACCTCAAATTGCTGCAACAGACCATTGAGAGAGCCCTTGCAAATATCCTCCTATTTATAGGACAAATCCCCAAGGTCTAACACTTTTCTGTAAGCCCATTGTATTTTACGGCATCATAGATAAAAACATGCTTAACATGTGGAAAAAATACATAACCACAGATGGCCATACACAACACTTCTTTTTCTTCCTAAAACAAGATTCAAATATGGTCCATGTAAGCTGCTACCTTTTTATCTGCTCTTTCCTTCATGATGTCTGATGGAGGTGCTGAACAACTTACAGCACTCTTGTGGCTGCTATAAGTGGCACTGACATCTATTTGCTTTGCTGCTGGTGACTCCTGAGCAATTACCTTAATTCAAAAAGTCCTACCCAGTTCTCACGGGCTTTTTTCCATAGTTTTAACTCTCCACAACTGAACAACTGTTGTAACATGACTTTGTTCTGGAAGCAGCACTGTAGTACTGTTTATAGCTCCAGCATGGAAGAACTTTATATTTAGATAGAATCAAAGGATACAAGTCAGTAAGAAGGGAAATGAAAGAAATCAAATGCTTTGCTATGTTTTTGCTATGCCTGCATTGTTATGCCAGTTTTGCCATTGTATACTTTACACAACTGGAGAACATCCTGCAGTCATAAGTGTGAATGCTCTGATTGCACCACCAGCAACAAAATCAGGTGTTGTCCTGAAAGATCTATTGACATCTGCTTGAGCCCTTCAATCTCAGCTGCAGCAGGAGACACCACTTAGAGCCCCATTCCTCACCTCAGTGCTCTGCAGTCACTCTTGACACGCTCTGAATAACCCCTGACAGTACTGTTCATGCCCAGATGGAGGAGCTGCAATAATCCAAGGACTGGAAAAGCTTTGGCAACAACCTCGGTCCTGGTCTCATTGCAAGGACCAGACTTCCCAAGATATCATCAGGGCAGGTTGGCAGATTGGGCGTCCCTCCCCATGTGGATTCTGTCTCCAGTATCTCTCACCCTCCTTTTCTCCTCTGTGAACACACACAGACTGTTGCTCTAGGATTAGGCTTGCTTCTGTGTCCCATGCCTGGACACTGAAAATCTCACCAGTTTCTGGCATGTGCTGCTGCCCACTCTCCTTATTCACTCTTCCTGAAGCTGCATCAGCATCAGCCATGTAACTTCCACATATTTTAAAGTTTCTGTAATTGTGTAATTACTTCTCTTTAAAAAAGCAGCATGTCATTCACCCTGCAGATCCTGCAGAATTTCTTGCCATGAATCTTTCTGACAGCAACATGCTCTTAGGTCAGTAAAGAACAGGTTGGGTCTGACTGGAAAATGCTCAGCCTCCTCTCATCCTGACAAAGGAAATTTAACTCATTGCTGAATGTTTTTTGGATATGTTTTTGTTCTTCCTCTTTGGACAGCCTCTCAAGAAGTTTTTTTTTTATAGGTGACTGAGCTGTAAGAAGACGTAGTTTTGCATTTTTGTAAGTGTATATTGTGGCATGGAATTTGGGTTTAAGTGAAACATGCAGGAATGTCAGGTCCCACTGAGTGACAGGTAAGTGCTGTGCTACTGAAAGCAGCTTCACTGGGGCGATGCGCGCACATAGGGTTGAGGTAGCAGTCACGTGCAGGAGTCCTGAGTCATAGCATTTTGGATTGTGACTGAAACTAGAATAGATTGTTTGCAATATAAGTTAATGTTGCAAAAAATGTCCCTGTCTTTCTTCCACATAAGAAATACTGTGTTATAAAAGGCTCTATTTCTAAACAAAAACCGAACCAAAACAAAAACAAACCAAAACCAAAACCAAAACAAAAACAAACAAAACCAAAACAAAGCAAAAACAAAAAACCAAACAAAAGCAACCAAACCAAACCAAAACAAAACCAAACCAAAACAAAAACAAACCAAAACAAAAAAAAAAACAAAAACAAAAACAAAAACAAAACAAACCCAGACCAAAAACAAAACCAAAACCAACAAAACCAAATCAAAACAAAACAAAAACAAAAACAAAACAAACAAAAACAACAACAACAACAAAAACCCCAAGAAGCATAAAATCCAAGATGTAAAAGTTCAAAATGCACAGTGAAGCACATTAAGACTATTTTCTTTAGAAATTGCCGGTGAAAAAAATATCATTGTGAAACAATATCATGGCTGTTACAGTTCTTTTTTCTAATCAGCTAAGGATGCTGTATGGTGACTATAATATTTAATTTAGTCTTGAAGACAACCCTAGGGATAACCACGAATTTTCTCTAACAGCTACTGCAAATATTTCACATGGTTCAGAAAACACAACTGTTTTTATGGAAACAAGAAGTATTTCACAGTATCACTTGCCATATTGATTGCATCTCCATAATACCCTCTCAATGAAATAGCCTTTAGGATTGTGTGAATGAAAGTTTCTAGTTGAAGAGGGAAACCTCTGCATGCCTGCATGTGAAGTGTCTCTGTACATTGATTTGTGGGGAAAATAAACAGTATTCTAGCCTCAGTTTTCCTTTCAGTATCATGGGATAAAGTTTAACAACATCAACAGCAGATACTAACTTCATGACTTTTGTTGTGAATTATTATTTTTGCTGCTCTCCGTGTTGATCTGGGGACTGCATTTTCTTGAGATAAATTCCTCAGAGCTGTATGATGCAAAGGATATATATATGGAGATGAAAGTAGATGTGAATCACAAAAAGGCATGTGAAAACAGATAATTATCCCAGGCTAAAATCAGAAGTTATGTTAAATAGCAATTAAAAGTACAGATAAGTAAATCAGTTTGAAGTTCAGATGAGTAAAATGCCAGCAGAGAAAAGGAGGTAGAGGTCTGATACTTTTACTGAACAAGAAAAACAAAGGTGCAATTGGCCCCTGATATAAATCCTGTGAAGAAAGGCTGAGGGAGCTGGGAAAGGAGCCCATCCTGGAGAGAAGGAGTCTTAGGGGGCCCTTCTGGCTCTGCACAGCTCCTGAGAGGAGGGGACAGCCGAGGGCGGTCAGGCTTTGCTCCCAAGGAACAGGGACAGGAGAAGAGGAAACTGCATGTAGCTGTGCCAGGGGAAGTTCAGTTTGGACATCAGGAGGAATTTCCTCACAGAAAAGGTTGTAAAGCATTGGAGTCACCACCCCTTCCTTGGAGGTCTTCAAGAACTAACTGGAAGTGACACTCAGCGCTCTGGTCTGGGTGACAAGGGGGGATGAATCACAGGTTGGACTTGATGGTCATGGAGATTTTTCCTAACCTAAAAGATTCTGTAATTCTGTGATTCTATGATTCTGTGATTTGTGTTGGTTGTTTTTTGCCGTATTCACTCAGCGAAAGCAGCATACTCTTATTTTAGCCTGCTTTGATTCACACTGTGTTCACTGTGTGTGATTGGTGTTGCCTTTCCTTTGAACAAAATCTGCAAGGGTTGAGTATTGCACATCTTTATTTGTATAAAAATTTCCTAAGGAACTATTGAGTTTTCATTGTGAGGAAGTGCTAGGCCAAGGCTGATGCTGTCAGGTCTGGACTGATATATTGTTCAGGCTGGAGGAAAAAAGGCTTCAGAATGACCTAATTGCATCCTTTCAGTACCTGAAGGGAGCCCAAAACAAAGTTGGAGAGACAGTATTTACAGAGCAATGTAGTGAAAGAGCAAGGGGGAATGGTTTTAAACTGAAACAGAGTAGGTTTATATTAGATATTAGGAAAATATTCTTTACTGTGAGGGTGGTGAGGCCCTAGCACAGGTTTTCCAGAGAAGCTGTGGCTGCCCCATCCCTGGAAGTGTTCAAGTCCAGGCTGGATGAAGCTTTGAGCAATCTAGTATAGTGGAAGTTGTCCCTGCCCATGACAGTGGAGTTGGAATGAGATGATCTTTAAAGTTCCTTCCAACACATATATTCTGTTATTCACCCAACCTCTTCAAGACAACCTATGTTTGTTACTCCTCTTGCACCCATTTCAGACAGTAATGGTTCTGCTACATCCATACCCAAATTTTGAATTTCTCATGCAGTTACCTAGGTAACCACATCCTCACAGGCTTTCATTGAGACCTTTTCTTGGACATGGCTGGCACTGCCAAACTTCACTACCACACAATTCCCCAGTGTTTCTCTGTGAAAGTACAGCTTTTCTGGATATGAGTGTCCCTTAATCATTTGTGATATTCAGCCCTCCCCATAATACTTTCTGGGACTTTTTTGCATATTCTTACATAAAAATTGGTCACATTGAGGAATTTCTTACCTCAGGTTCAATAGTTTTCTTGTTAAGTTGGCTAAACCTCAGGCCAATGCCTAGTCACTGGCTATTTGTCCGTGGTCTAACACTAACTGCCATGTTCCTCACGCACTCCTATGCCTTTGTGGGACAGAAACTAAACTTCAAGAATTAGACTTGGATTATTGATGTACAATAAATCTGTGTTAAAAAAAGTGGTTAAATTGTTTTGTCTTTGTACCACTGGATGACATTTCAGCTTAATGATTTAGACCTAAATCATTAAAGTTTGGAATATTATGATACCTCTTAACACTTAATTCAGGTGGATCAAACTGCACCTGTCTTGAATCTTTCTTAAGCCTTTCCTTGTTGAATCATGTGTGTTTCATTGCTAATTTGGATTAACTCTATTGTCACACAGTTAATGCAACGATTCTGGAAAAATACATCCCCTGTAATACAGTCAACAGATTTTCTCCCTCTCTCCCTACAGCCAACACTTCAAAGCCAGAGATTGAGATAAAAAATGATCCTTCAGTACTCCATGGAAAATCCTGATGCACACAGCTGGGGCAGCTCTGAGGTGTCACAAACTGAGGTTTATCCACCTCTGATAAAAACTAAAGATACGCAGTTAAGGCGAAAGAAAATTTGTGTCTAGTCTCAGAGTAAGGCAGCTTGAAGTGACCCCTGAATAATAATATAAGATTATTCTTCATGGAGAGGCAATACCTTGCCCATCAATTTTGTTATAGGCTTAATGTTTAACTGATAATTTTTCATTATTTACTTTTACTCCAGATACAAAGATCTTGTCACACATTATGTCTCCCTGCTGGACCTGCCTCTCTCACAAGAAGTTGTGTTCTTTGCCCATGGAGGCAAGCTTCACACAGCACTCTACAGGAGGCTATTTTCTGAGTGGAAATTATTATCAAATGAAGAGAAATTATATTGTGATTGGTGTTTTTTCCTGTTTATAAGATCAGTATAGATTTTGGAAAGGAAACAGTTTTCACAGATCTTTCGTATTTTATAACAGATAATTATTTAGAAGTAAATTGAAGCTGGAAAGTTAGTATTTTAACATCTGTTACATTAATTGAATCATTAATGCATTTATGACTTGAAGAATGCTGGTTCAAGTTGTTACTCTGCCTCAGTTTCAGGTAAATATTCTACCTCTGAGATCACTGGGTACTTAGGCATCTCTTTCCATCACCCCCTTTTAAAGCCTAATAATAATTGTAAGAATTAGAAGCAGGCATAGATGTGACCCCTAGGGAGAATGTTTAGTCGTGGACTTGGCAGTCCTGGGGTAATGGTTGGACCTGATGATCTTAAAGGCCTTTACCAAGCAAAATAGTCCTATGATTCTGAAATGAATGTTCTGGTGAAGAAAATAATTGTTGTTGTGGGCTAAGAGAAAAGTTCATTTACAGCAAGTAAAAAAAAAACCTGAAAAACCAACCAACCAACCAACCAAACCACCACAAAACAACCAAAGCAAACCAGGAAACTCCCACAAACAAACCAACAAACCTGAAAACCAGTAAGTCCCACAAAACCTGTAAGAAGACCCAAAAAAATGAAAAAAAAAACCCAAAAAACCCCACAAACTACCCCCCGCCCAAAAAAACCCCAAACCAAACCAAACCAAACCAAACCCAAAAAATCAGAAAATAAATAGCACCACAGCACAAAACATTCAAGCAAATTTCTTTGTTCAGAATGGTATCAATATGACTTTGGAGTTTTTTGCTTAGAAAATTGAGTATCTGAGCTTTTGAAGGTAGAGATAACATAAAGGGGCTGTTATAAATGTGTTATATAATATGTAAATTAACAGATGACACATCTCCAGGGTCAAGAATTCTACTGACGCAAAATATCTAGTATTTTATGCTTGGTTACATTTGAGAGTATGTTTAACTCTTGGGGGCTGTAAATGATGGGGACTTATCCACAACACTTACACATGGGCAGAGTGCTTGCACCTGATGATTTGTATTTTATTCTGACCATAACTGACTACTTTCCTCAGGGATGATGGGTCAATCTACTCTCAGTAGGAAGGAGGTGTTAATGCTAAGGGTGATTTTAAACCTCTGTGAAAGAACATTTGCAAACTCTATGTAGATGAGTATCGCTAAAAATTGTTGTGAAAGTGATCAAGTCAGAACTTGTGCTTGCCTGGCATTTTTTGCTCTTTCAATGATAATTTGCAACTCAGAAATGTAAGAGAGTTATGATACCCAGAGCTAAGAAATATCTGCAGAAAGATTATGCTGTCAGCCAACACCAATTATTATGATTAAAATCTGATGCAATAATAATGCCTTCCCTAGAATCCCCTTGACAATAACTTTGTTATATACACATGGCACTGCAAAATAGCGTTCACACAGACACTTAACTGAATTTGCCCTTTGCATAAATCTACAATATATAGTACCTATATAAAGGAGGCAATGTTTGATATGAATCCTCTTTGAAATATGGTTCATAAAACTGATATAAAACAGGAACAAAGTCAGTGTAACTAAAACAGTAAGTTATTTAAGTCTATAATAAGAATCTCCTAATTTTTTTTCCTCATACTTTTGTGTTAAATGCCAAAACAGGCCTGTAATGATGAATGAACGAGAGAGTTACGATATAGTATACAGCAATCACGTCACTTTTATTCTGTGCAATAAATTTAAGTGAAATACACATTATTGAATTGGTGGTTGCTATCTGAGCTGAAAACACACATGTTCTCCTGCAATCTTCATGTTCCATTATCCCAATTGTGCTTCACACTTGTAATTTTTTCCTCACTTCTGATTAAAAAAATCTAAAAAATTTGTCTTTCGTGATCTCTTCTGGAACCACATTAATCAGCCTGTATTCCTAATTCTTGATGGCTTCAGGGTACAGGAATTGCTCTGAACCCAAGAAAACCTGGGGAGATGTAACTCCCTCTAAAGCAGCCTTGCAGATGTCAGGCTGGTAATGGAGAAGTTAAATTTTGCCCATTGCAACCAGTGCCCAGAACAGGCGCTGCTGGTCATTTTCTGAATAGACAAGTGTCATGCTCAGCCAGACCACACAGTCAGCAGGTGAAGATACTGGAACACAAGTCTGATGAGGAGCAGCTGAGGGAGCTGGGAAAGGGGCTCGGCCTGGAGAAAAGGAGGCTCAGGGGGCCCTTCTGGCTCTGCAGAGGAGAGGACAGCCCCACCCTGAGAGGAGGGGACAGCTGGGGAGGTTGGGCTCTGCTCCCAGGGAACAGGAACAGGAGGAGAGGGAATGGCCTCAAGCTGTGACAGGGGAAGTTCAGGTTGGACATCAGGAAGAATTTCTTTGCTGGAGGGTGGTCAAGCACTGGAACAGGCTACCGGGGAGGTGGTAGAGTCACCATCCTGGAAGAGTTTAAGAGAGGCACTTAAGTGCTATGGTTTATTTGTCAAGATGATGATGATCAGGCAAAAGTTGGACTTAATGAACTTGGAAATCTTTTCTAACCTAATTGATTCTACTACTCTCCTTTAACAGTGAGTGTGTGCATCTTTGGGCCATCACTTTTTTTCTGTGTAGTATCAATACCTCTGACCAGTGCAGCAAAACACATATCCTTTCCCATGTCACTGGAATATGATTGTGGGGTGCTCAGCCCTGTGTTTTGTTAGTTTTGGCCATCAGTTTGTCTTGCAAATTAAAGTCTAAGGTTTTTTCCTGCATGCAGCTGTTCTCATTCACCTCCAAGACAGCCTTCTGTGGTGAGTTGGAGGTGATTTATGCTCAGAGTGCTAAGCAGCTCTGAAAAATGCAGAGAAGGGAAGAGATCTCCTGTCAGCATTGTGCTGCGTGAGAGAGTGGGAGCAGGAACATCCTATGTGGGTTCTGCTTGAAAAGCTGAATTATACCAGAATCCATCTATGGAGCTAGTCAAAACAAATAGTGATGAGATTCTGTCAGGTGAAAAGGAAAGAGAAATTGTTTTTGAGAAACAATTCATTCTACTATGAAGATATTTTCACAAGTGGATTTTTTTAAAAAAGTATTGTTGAAACTATTTTATTTGTCAAAAATGAGCATTGTCAGAGGCAGTATTGGTGTTTAACTACAGCTTTGTGGCTATGATTCATTTATTGAAGTTTTACACCATTTTCAATTTTGCATTTACATATCATAGTAAGTAGGAAATAAATCTCAATGTATTGCCACTACAAAAACTGGTTCAGAGATTCTGAGTTAAATTTCTGTGCATTTGTCTTAACAATGATGCAGATGCAAAGATTTGAAAATTTGGATGGTTTTCTAGTTTCAAGTTATAAGTTTTGAAATAAGGTTTTTCCTGTAAAATTGAAGTTACATTTTCTGAACAACTTTGTTGCTAGGAATTAGATTCTGCAAATTTAACACACTTAAGGTAACACAAATTAACTGCAACTAGCAGGAATGATCAAGACTGAAGGAACCTTTTAATTTCCAGGGCTTTTTCAAGAGCACTTTTTTTAATGTTAATGCATTTTACCGTGTTGTGGGAGGAAACAAAACTGCATCTAGACCAGAGCTTTTTTATCTGTTGTACTTCATGTAGTGACAACAGCAATAGAGGATTTGAAGATCAGGTCAAGGTTTTTAAGGTGGTTACAGCCCTGTCCTTCACAGACCACTCTTTCAATGGGTGTGTTTCCTAGGGGCACATGGAGATGTCTTACAGGGTTCAGAGATGGAACTTTGCTGTTTAGTTGTGTCTTTGAACTCAAGCTTTGCTATTGTGGTTAAGAAACTTAACTGTGCCTCTACTCCTTAAACTCAAAGGGGATTGAGACATGATATATTCCTCAAACTTTTCAGGGAAGCCTGAACATAAGCTCTTCTCTGTTTGAAGTCCAATATTTTAACAAAGAGATTTACGCTGTTCTCCTGTTCAGCCCAGTGATGAAGGACTCCAGCTCAGAGGACTCTGAGCCTCAGGTCTTGCAAGATAAAAGTTCAGTTGTTACACAACTTTCCTCAATATAATAGAGCTGTAATACGTGTCCATTTCTAGTGCACATGTATTCCATATCATGAAGGATATAATTTAGAAGCTAGCAGAGCTATACCAGATGGATATCCAAAAAATAACTGCAAACTTTCCAGTTGATGCTTTGGATTTTCAGGAGTGTTCTATGTTTTAGAGCCCACAATGAAGGTCTGTGGCTCATTTTCTGAGAATTGCACTTTCACAATGTAGCGTGTGTTATCACCAGTTGCCAGAAGAAACACTGTGTGCATGGTGTTAAGCTGTTAACTTCTGATAAAACTGGGTTCCCAGATTGCCGCATCAATGTTTTTGATTTTGACACAATATTCCAAACTTTAAACAAGGCAAAAAATATACGGACTCTTGATTATCATGCTCAAGAGCATCTGACAATGTGAGCTGAGTAGAAGAAAGCAAATGTCCGGCAGAAAAAGCTAAGCAATGTAAAGAGTGTTAATTCCTGGATTTTCTGCCTGGTAACTTTAAACTTTATTAGACCTTATATATTAAAAGTCAATGCCAGTGAATTTTACCACAAATAAATGGACACTGCTCTCCCTTACTATGTTCACAACAGATCCTCAGAAAGAATAATTTATTAATCTGAAAGTTGTTGTATATTAAAGACTAATAGTGTGGGAAACCTCCTATTTTTATGAACATCACAAAATGATCATAATCATGATTCACTCTCTTAGCTCATTATTACTAAAGCACAAATAAATTAAAATGAGTTTTCAAACTTCTCAACTTCCTCTTTGGTTTTCTCCCTGAATTTATTGAAGTCTCTGTGTTCCAAGTGTTCCCAGAGGACTAAGTCAATGTCTATGTACAAATTAAGTTCTCTTTAGAAACACATTCATCCTTTTCCCCCTGCTCAGAGAAGGAACTTGGCTATAACCCAGTCTCCAGCATCAGACAGAATAGTCAGGGTACTTGTTTACCTAATGAATCAGAAAAGATAAAATCTGGTCACTTTTGCATCATGAATTAAACTTCATTCTCATTCGCTACATAATAATATGCACCAGGTGCCCTTCAGTATGAAAAATAACACTTGATGGTCTTAATTAAATAGAAAACAACATTATCCTGACTTAAAAAAATAACTATTCATAATATCTAAAAACAATATTACATTAAATTTCCAGAATAATATATTGAAAAAGAAATTAAAGACAACATTTAAAAAGTCAGAAAGCAATAAAAGTATGATATTCTAAGTTATCACTGCTTTTAAGAACAGTTCAAATTTTTTATACCATATAAATAAATAATGCAGAATAAAATGTCTGGTGTTCTGGTATTCTGGTATTCTGACTTAAAAGAAGGCTGAAAGAACAAAAGTGTCATTGATATTATTGTCATTACAGTCAAGTGAATTCTCTGTGAAGATTTCCAAACCAAATAACTGTTAATTCAGGAAAAACATAGGAACCAGAGCATTTATTTTTGAAAATCTAATAAGTACAATATATGAGTATTATGGAATATAGGAACATTATACAATACTGTAGAGTGATAATTTCCATCTTAAAATTAATATAACAACAGATTATTGATATTAAAAGAGTTAAAAATTTCATTGAACCACCAATTTTCATATGGAAATATACAACATCAAAGATGTTGTGTAATGAATAGAATGGCCTTATTTAAAGGTTTTTGTTTTCCTTTTAATGAGTGTGTGCTCTGGACCCCTTTAAGGATTACCCTTATCAAGATTCAGTTTTTTATGGAAGAGTCATGACAAAGTCACACTTAACCAGCTTCCCCTTAGCAGGGAGGGGACAGTACAGTCATTAATGAAATAGAAACTTGGATTTCCTCAGGATTTTCCTTTCAATGTGATTGTGGAACAAACAGGTGTTTGATACTGGAAGAAAAAAGATATTGAGGATAGTATTATGAAGAAAGATTTTATGGAAATGGCTCTAAGTAATATTTTAATCAGAGAGGCGCGTATCTCACTTTTTTATGTCTTCCTGTGGACTAGCCAAGGTGCCACTTTTTAAGGTCAGTTGTGTCCAACTTTCATGACATTGCTTGGTGAACTGGGAGAAACAATGTTAAAAAGCTCCCTTTTTTCCACTCTGGTTTTGCTGGAAAGGAAAAAAAAAAGGTACTGTAGTAGCAACAGTTTAGAGATGTGAATCTGTCTGCCTTTTGTACGCTTGCACAGAAGAGTCTGTACTCTCCTGAGGATGAGTAGATGCTCTTTTTGTGGGTATAACTGGGATGACAAAGGATAAGATGCAGTTCTGGTGTTCCTCTCGTATAAAATTGTCTGTCATTTTTTTTCCACTGGGCAGAGCCTGGGTCTACTTCTACCCTTATGTTGCTCCTGTTCAGTGTTGCACAAGTTGGATGAAATGGCAGTGAAAACAGAGCTTGAAGATTTTCAATTTTATAAGGCGGGACATTTAGAAACTAGGTAGCAATAAAGGTCATCTCATGTTCTCCACGAGTCTGACAGGCAATCAGGATTACAACAGGAAAAGTAAGCTGTGTAAAGGTGATGACCTATATTTACCTATAACCTAAAATTATATTAGAGTTCCCTGCTTTGAGCAGTCATTGAGCTTCCCACTTGCACTTTGTATTTAGCTGTGATAAAATTAAAGGCAACGGGCAGAAGAACCCGGATGCCTTTGATGGGAAGTAACCCAAGTCCTCTGTTCCAGAGGAGATTAAATGAGATGTAATTAAAGTATATTTTGGCTTGACTCAAAAATGAAGCAGAAAAGTTATTATTATTTGAAATTTAATAATAATTCTAATATAATAATTAACTTTACCTATATATATTTAGCCATATGTATTATATTGGCACTAAAAAGATGTCAATAATATAATTATGAAAACTGTATTAGCTGAACCTATATAGGTTCATTGAAGACCATATGTTCAAAATGGCTTAATTATAGCAGCAATTTCAATGTGCAAGAAACTTACTTCAGAAGGTGATAACCAAAATGGACTTCTGTAAAAAATTCAGGGTTCAAAGTTTTGTCTTTCTTTATTTTACTTTACTTTACTTATGGGTTTACTTTGCCACCATTGTCCTGAGGAGAAAAAAAAAAAAATCCTTCCTTTTTACTTGTATTTACTAGACTGCAACTAAAGACCTAAAGAAAAGCTGAAAGAACCTGAAGAAAAGCTCAGTGGTCACTAGATAGAAATGGAATTGGTACTAAGACCAATAGAGGGAAATCTGAGAGGCTGTATAATCTGATTGCCACATTTTATTGCAAGATCAGAGGTTCATACTTATATGCTCAGGCAGATGTTCTTGTACAGACCTGATGTATTCATCTATGTATGCCATTACTAAGAATTAATTGTAAAAGTGGAAAAAACAATGTAAACTGGCAATGGGCAAAAGAAAATACAGGACTAGAAAAGTCTACATTGTTCAAAAATCCATTTTAAGGTAGAGAGAGAAAATATTTCCTTATCTTTATGCATTGGTCCCAATTTTTCAGTGATTTTTATAATGTACCATTAGTCTATACTCCAAGGTTAAAAAGCCCCATCGATAACAAAAAGTCTGTTCTGAAACCATAATTGTGCATTTTAAGAGCAGAGGTGAATATCAAAGTTGTATTGTATCAAAGAGAAATATTTTCTCTCCTAATTAAGTATGTTGAGAGTAACATCTTTGGTTTTAACTCTCACGGAGCTATAATGTTCCCCTGCATAACAGCCAAGCAAATCATTGGAATGACAAAGAGCAGCTATGTTAAATTCAAATGGAGCTATAAACTGTAAAATGACTTAAACTGTGCCTGGCATCAAATGAGCACATTATGGATTATGTGTTTGGCCCAATGCCATCCTCTCCACTTGGATAGATGAACAAACACAGGAAGAGTTTCAGTGGAGGATATTTCTGAATGATTTTAATGTTTGTAAATAAAGAATTATGAAGGCTACAATCCTACACAACTGATTGGGAAAAAGGTTACACAAATGTGTCCCTTGTAGCTGGATAGACACCGCTGCCATTGCTGTTGTCAACAATTCCACTGTAACTTTCTGAATAAATAGCCCCAAAGGCAGTGTTGTGGCTGAGAGGTTATGTCTTTGCTGCTGATCTCAGCTAGGCTGAGTCAACAAAGACCTCAGGAGAGTCCTAAGAGGTTCCCAGTACAGTGTCTCACATATTGGCTAAGCAAGGTAGTATTATTTTTCTGCTTTAGTGCAGCTTCATTTGAGTGTTTGATGTTCTCTGTAACTGTGTGTTGAATTGCTCAGAATAAATGTATCTTTTGGAGAAAACAGTGATTCAGATCTTCCAGCAGTTTCATACTCTGTTCTCTCTACAAAATTGATCAATAGTCCAATTTCAATCAAAAGTCCAAATTCAAGTCATGTTCAACTCTCACCAGAGTGAATATGTCTGAATATTTCTTAGTATCCCTTTAGTCTATCATTCCCCTTAAGGGTAGTCCATTTCTTTCCCCCCATTTTTATTTTGACTCAGTGAGGGCATGTTGAGTACACATTTTTAATTTTCTTAGGACTTGCACTGTTGCCTTGCTATGTTATTGCAATAATCTTTATTTTTTCCACCAAAAATAAATTGCTGTTCAAAAAATTGGTATGGGGTTCTTCTCTTCCGTACGAGGAAGTAGGTCACAATTTTCCTTTTTCCTTTTTGTCTCACATCAGCTGTAGTAAAGGAGCTGGTGAGGAGGAAACTTTGTCAGTTCTATCTTTTGTACAAAAATCAACATTTACTCTTGTAAATGCAAATGACTTCTGATTTTCTGAGTGGTCAAGAGTTTATATTGAAATTTAAATTTTCACATATTGAAGCATCAGACAACCTCAATGTGTTCAATTGTCTAGAAATAATAAAAAGCATGAGAAACAGCCCATCTTGACAAGCTGCTTGCCTAGAAGTCAAAGAAAAGTGATGCACGACAAAATGGCTGAAAGTCACTACTCACAGCCTTCAGGCTTTAATAAATAAACAAAGAACCAGCACCAAATTTAGCAGTTTATTGGCTTTCAAGGTATAACCTAAAAGTGTGTTGGGGAGAAATGGACAATATTAAATAAGAAAGGGATGAAAGTTACTTTCTGATTCTTTCCTTTGTCTTAGTTCCTGCAATAACTTTTTCCAGAGGAAGAAATAAAAATCATTCAGCTCCAAGTAAACATCACAGCTGGAGAGCCAAGAAAAGCTACATTTGCTCAGTTGTTCATAACTTCATGAAACTTTCAGGCTTCAGGATATAATTTTATAGCTTTAGCTCAACCCTTACGGATTTTATATAAAAAGCTATACACAGTGAAGAAAAGTCTTCTCCCACTTCCATTATTTTGACATTATGAGGAGCCCCAGGACACCGTGAATACATTCATCACTAGGAAGAGAGTTACATCAATGGATCACAGAGGTGATCTACATCACACCTATCCCCTTAAATCAGAGATCCATGGTGCATGTACATATCACACACACCAGATAGAGCCACATAGCCACAGACAACAGCTGCATAAAACAGGACATATGCGTCTTTGATTCCTTCTCTGACTCTTAATGATATTTTTCTCTCAAAAGATGTTTATTGCAATTTTTAAAATTAAAAAGTGCATTTGCAACTGACAATTGCAACTGAAATTAATGCAAGCCAACATCCTATGAAACTTTTTTGGCTCAGAAAAAAACCCTCAGATTTTCCTTCTTCTTTTACTTCTTCATGGTTTCTCAGAATTTTTTCATAGTGTATATGCACCTATTTGCCATTATTAAAATGATGACAGGGCAGGGGGACTGGAACTAGATGATAGTTAAGGTCACTTCCAACCCAAACCATACTTTTATTCTGGAGTCTGTAATTTTAAAATTGTCCATACAAGGTGATTAACAGTTCCCAGAAGTATAATGACTCTTTCCTACATACCAGAAACATAATGATTTCACAAAAAGCCCTTTTCCCCCCACTTACATGAGGATTTATAATGTGTATACTTATACTAAACTATAAATTCTTTAGGAGCTATAACAACCTGTAATCTGCTGGCACACCTTGTAGATATTTATTAGTATATTCAGCAACAGCAGTAAGAAATAAGTCAGATATTTCTTTAATAGGTAATTATTAGTGATCATTTGAAAATGAGAAGGTTTACCAGGCTGAGCGAGCACAGGAAATATAGTCCAAGCCTAGAAATTATGAGTACAGAATGCAAGGCCTATTAATGTTGTCCAGTCAAATGAACTAAATGGAATGACACTGGGCTTTCCTTGAACTTATGCATAATACCTTTATCTCTCTCTTTTCAAGGGCCTGATCCCACAGGGAAGTATGTACTACAACATTACCACAATGATGGGAAACATAGTCTTCACCTGTTCACTTAATTTCCAGTATAACTTGAACAGATTTTTTGTTTGTTAAGCTGAGCTCCTGCTTCTCCTCCTTGGAAATTAGCACAGCAGTCTCTGAGTCACCAGAATACCATGATCTACAGTCAGAAATGGGACTGTGGTTCCTCTTTAATGACAGAGCTTAAGAATGTGGAATACCTAGTGACAGCTGCTATGTGAAAATAATCAGCCCTAAATCATTGGGAATGATCTCACAGCAGTCTTCTATTGTTCAATAGCAAATGTTCAGAATAACAATTTTATTGGTGCAGAAAGGAAAAAGAATTAAGCAATAAATCGTTTGTCAGAAACCCTACAACAACTTTGATTAGGGTTATGCTGTTACTAACATACTCTAGAGACAGAGAATAATATTTGGGATTTTTTCACCCAAGACTGGAACATGTTACTGTTCTTGTTGATTTAATTCTTTCTTTCTTTGTAAATGCTTAATAACAGGAAATGAATTTTTTATGACAATACAGACTTGAAATGCTGACCTGCAACTTCATTGTAGCATTAGAAATCAATGATTTTATCACCGACAACTAACAAGCCCTTGTGGTTTCACTGAAAGTCACAGAGTTCTGTTTCTGAGAGTTTGTCACACTTCTATATCATCAAACCTTAGCCACTGTAGTGGGTTCAACAGAGCCATAATAATAAGCTCAAAAGAACAACTGATGATATACAGAACTGGGTGTTTTCAACATGTGTTTGCAGTGGGATTAGCGTATAGTCATGCTGAACTACAATTGTCATCATTGTAATAATGGTGACTAATTTCAGGCATTTTAAGTGCCTGAAAATAACACAAAGCAGTTAGATCCAATGGTACTGTTCTCTGAGCTTGTGATATATGCTTAGAAGAATGACCTTTTAATGAATAGGGAAAAAGAATTCCAACTTTGTCTAAAACTGAGAAGGAAATTAGTACCTTGCATGTGATGCACTTTTATTGTTCATTTGCCCAGGCAGTAGGCATGGAAAGGGTGAGTGTGAAGGCATAAATTCACTGCATTCCTTACTACTATTTCAGGCTGTGATTGGATTTAACAGTGGCAAATAAAGAATCAATTAATTAAAAGAAAGATTTTTACCTCCTTCTTTCAGTTGTCTTTTAGTAACCCTTTAGAAGTGTTCATTTAGACAAAACTCCCTATTTTCTCTGCTCCTAGGATGCACAGAGGCCTCCTTTCTGTACACTGAAGAAACCTGCCACTCATAAACACTAGAATGTAATTTGGGAAAACAAGTCACTGATTTAAATATCCTGTTTGGATAACCCCACTGAACCCAATATTCATATGACACATATAGATTTAAATATTTGGACTAAAGAGACAGTGGCTTTAATTGATTTTTTTTATTATTATTTTTTTTTTTTTTTTTTTTTTTAAAAAAAGTAAATT
>VWYO01027410.1:17092-28202 GCA_013400275.1 Rhadina sibilatrix | reverse complement strand
GGAACCCCCCTAGTGACAGGTCACCACTCTGATGCCACCTCATTCACTGTGATCCTTTGTGCCTGACCCATGAGCCAGCTGCTCTCCCATCACATGATGTGTTTATCCAGCTGTGGGCTGGGCATTGTGTCCAGCAGGAGACTGTAAGAGACAGTACCAAAGCTTTACTGAAATCCCAAAAGATCACATCAACTGGCTTCCCCTGACCAGCTATGACCTTGTCATAGAAGAATTCAGGTTTACAAGTAGGAATGTCCTTTCACGAAGCTGTGCTGGTCATGACCAAAGACTGTGTTGTCTTTCAGGTGTTTTTCAATACCTCTTAGAATAATCTTCTACATTACCAGGCACTGAAGTGAGACTGACAAGACCTGTAGTTCCCAGGGTTAATGTCCTTGTGTGCACTTCATTCACAGGTTCTGCAGTCAGTGGTGGGGCTGTGCTCAGGGCAGTAGAGTCACTGCCACTGACTCCTGGGTCCCTTAACTTATGGGGGCCTGTAGTGCTCCAGGGAGCTACCTGCTTCTTCTCAGTCACTGCTGCTGTAAGGTATGAGGAGGTGGCTGTACCAGCTTAACAGTAGCTTTACATGCCTGATACACCTGAAGTGTTGCTGGGTAATGGCTTTAGACATTATACCTCTTTTTATTATTAATGATGTATATGATACACTCAGCACAAGATATCTTCCTCAAGCTTTTAGTGTCTTGGAGGTAGAGCCCAGTAACATGCCCTTTTGCAGCTTGCTCAGAAATAAAGCTAATAGCCTTTAATATCAGAACTTGGGCTGCTGGGAGCCTGAGATAGTGGCACAGAATTAGAAAGCAACAAGGTTCACCTCAGCCCTCCTCTTCAACCCCTGCTTTCTCTCAGTGGCTCTGCTCTAAGATGGCTCTGTTTAAAACAGCTTTTTCTACAATAGCTGACCCTTTGACACTCCATTGCAGCCACCCCACTGAGGTCAGGAGACAGAATGCAACAGCGAATCTGTCCAGGGACAGATCCCTTTGGCTTCACTCTTGCATTTCTCCCAGTCTTGAAGGCTTGCTACTTACCCACACAGTGTTATGAACAGATATTTCCTCTCCCCAAATCATCCCCCTTCCTTGCTTTGTAAGGAGAAGCCCCCACCTAGATGCTAGAGGTCTTACCAACTACAGGTAAGGTAAAACTGACACCCTGGTGTACCAGGTGCTCATGTTTTAAGCTCAGCTTCAGAAAAAGTTTGTGTCTTCAAAATTGTTGCAAGTGAAAGTGAGGGACAAGGGCTCAGCCTGCTGCCTCTCATCTGGCAGCGTGCTTTTGGAGCATCTGGGCCTGCTCTCCATCAGAATGACCTAATTCTACATCCATCCATATTGATCTGATCTGCGTCACCATCGGTTCAGCGTTCATTAATGCAATTGGGTGCAGAAAGCTTTCAGGGGAAATAGATGAAGAGAGAGAATAATATATTCTGCTCTCTTAGAGTGGGAGTGAAATTAGATTATTTTTGTGATATTCAGTTGAAACCTACTCAGTGACATTTTAAAAAGGTTGTGTGCAAAGGCCCTCCCTCTCTCCCCCTCTCATTTCTTCTCCCCTTCTTCTCTTTCTCTTCTCCCGCTCCTTGTCTTTGTAGTTGTCTTCCCCCTCCTCATCCTTCTCTGCACAAGGCAGTGGTGGTGGTGATGGTGTGCAGTGAAAGGCACCTTCTCATGCAGCCTCTGGCAGACAGCAAAACTCTTCCTGCCACCAGGCACGTTGGCATTCTGTTTGGCAGGACAGTACAGACCAGCAGTTTCTCCCACTGAGGGCGCAGGGCACTGTGCAAACCCAGGAATAACTCTCCTCTCAAATTCAATGTTGTAACTGCAAATCTTTGATGGAGTAATTCCCAGGTTATCTGTGTGAGTGAAAGGCAGTACAAGAGCTGAATTAATTTCACAGATTCCACACTGTGTTGAGGGTAAGGTGCTCCACAGAGGAGGAACAACCTCCTAGGACATCCCCACAGGCTCTTGGGAGGATGTATTTGCTCACCTCCTGCTTTAGCGGGGAAAAGCTTGTCTCTTCTTGTTATATTTCTCATTAGAATCAGAACTGCTGGGATTGTTCATGTTAGAGGAAATATGCGGGTTCAGAGCAGCTATTGATGAGATGAAAAGTTAATGAGATTGCTTTGAGCTGGAGGCACCAACAGGCATCTACTCCCAGCTGGTACAGACACTACACGCTCCTCAGCTGAAGACTCAGCACATAAGAAATGCATGATATGAAGGCTCTCTGGGTGTTAGCTGAGAACATATATTTCATGTACCAAATAACACTGCCATGTATTTTTAAAGCTTATTTAGGAGAAAGCACAAAGCATTTTGCTGTGAAATTTGGGACAGAGTGTTGCTGCATGCTCATTTCATTTGATATTGTTCAAACTCCCTTTTCATTCTTGGCAAAGGCAAGGTCTCTGACCATTGCTGCTTCCATTGTATGACCACTGAACTACAGATGAACACAGCAGTAGGGTATGTAAATATACTGAAATTAGGGAGTGTATTCACACTCCCATTTACAAACACTTGGTTTGACCACAATACAGCAATTATTTTGTTGTGTGATATTAATATGATTATGAAGATAGACTTAGTTGTATCACTTTGCTTCTAATTGCAAGAGAAAGATGCAGAAAAGATGATGCAAGAGCACAGTTAACATAAAGGAGACTTGTAAAACAGAACTGGAGAAAAACCTGAGGGAAAATGTAGCTCAGTTCCAACGTGCAGCCTGTGCAATTCATGGCCATACTGAAAGAAAAGCAAAAATGAAACAGAAACCAAAGATTTTTGAGTGCCCTGTCATAGCTGCCATTTGGTGTATATGTCAAAAAAATAAGCACTCTGATCCATATTCTTCTACCTCTCTCAGGAATTTGCTTTCCATGGTTAGTGATTCTAGTCTGCTGTTGCCATGAGGGATTCCTGACCCCTCAGTCACATTTGGGCATACAATTATTAACAGGAAAAAGAACTTTTCCAGGACAGAGGAAAAGAAGAAAGGAAAGTTTTATCCTACCAGCTTTTAGGAAATGGAAGGTAAGGAATGTGTAGCATAGTCCTAATATGTTTCTGTATTAATACACTCCAACAGTCTTGAATAATCCCACAATATCTAGAAATGTACCAAGATAAATTGTTTTGCCTAAGTCGCTCTCTTTGACATTGTGGCTTTTCAGCTAACTAAACTACAGCAAAAAGGCATTTTGTAAGGAAGAGAGGAAAGTACTTTGTAGGTGCTGTGATCAATATACCAGTGCAGATGACATGAATGCGCCCTAAGTCCTACTTGATCTTCTTAATGCAATGTAATCCTTAATTATCTATTTTGACATCTAATGAGCACACAACACGTGTGTGAACTCCCAAGGCATATATCTGTCTTGCCTTGCTAATCCTGTTATCCTGGTTGCTCCTCTGCTAACTCTACTGCTGTGAGTGACTCACAAATATAGTGTCTCTCCTTGCTGCTCTGTCTCTGACATGCAATCATAATAATTACTCTCCATCATGAGGAAGGTCTGGAAACAATAAAATCTTCCACCTGTTGACGTATGTTGAAGTCTGTGCACGTTTTTAATCCAGGGTATAGTTTGTCAGCCTGGTGTTGAGCTTAAAAGGCCACTGCAGACCTTTTAATGATATTGATGTTCTTGCTGTGAAGAGGCAACTGAGCAGTGCTCTACTTGACACAGCACAAAGCTATGGCATTACAGTGGGGGAAAGGACAGATGGCACTTTTGAGCAATCAGGCACAGATTTTTCCTTGAAGAGAGAGAGGAACAATCCTTTCCTTAACACCTGATGTTGCCAGGCTCTTCTACCTGAAGAGCAGCAGGGCTGTAGTCTGCTACCTGCTCCTCAGTAACAGATTGATGGAGTGGTCACTACACTTCCTGAAGCACAGAAGGAGATCCACAGATTTGTCTTTCTTAGATGACTTATTCTTTGGGGGCTGAGCCTCAGTAAACATTAAAGTCTAAAAACCAGGGAATTAACCATGTTGTAGAAATTAAGGTGTGGTGATTCCAACTAAAATCCCTGCATTATTAATGTCTACTTCACTGACAACGTCACCACGTAACTTGCTACATTTCCACTAGACTGACTACTAGAATGAATTTAATGATGCTGATATCAGTGGGGGGTGGAGTAGCTTTCAGGATCCAGCTGGGATAATTCAGGGGGGCATCTAACCTCTTTGCAAGACAGTATACCTCTCAAATAACTGTGGTCAACACTTCCTCTGGTTCCATAAGATCAGCAAACTTTGATAAGAGCAGCAGGTAGGCAAATCTTGGTAGTAGACACTAGACATCCTGCTTTTGATTCCATGAGAGGCCTCCATTTCAGCAATGCCACATGGAAATTCAGAACTCATGAATTCGGGTCAGTTCAGCACAAATCTGAGTCTGAATCCATTGTCCTGAAGAGAATCCATTCCGTCACCCAGCAGAACAGCAATAATCTGAAGTGTGGTATCACCAGGGGATTATCGTGGGGGACAGGCCATGACAGAGGTGACTGCCACAGCACATCCACCATCTCATGGAATTTGGTGTCACTGGTGATGGTCTGCCTGCCATGGGAACACACTCTTAAAAGGAGGGGGCACATCAATCCTCACTAAAATGTCCACACTCAGCAGCAGTTCATGACTACAGGAGATGGTTGTAGTCTACCCAGTGCAATGGGCACCGTGCAAGCAGTTCAGAGCTGAGAAAAAAAACACCAATGCAGTTATCAAAAGCAGCTCTGGACACAAGGTATTTTCTGTGCTTGACCTAAGGTGCTGTAGTGACTAGAGGTCTCTCTTTACAGCTATTATGCTTAAAGCTGCTTTGAAAATCTCTGCAGTGTGTTCCACTGTGTGGCATAGACAGGCACATAGATATGATGATGGTCTTTCCACAGCACTGCTATGTTTGCATGCAACTTAGTGTTGAGGTGCTCTTGATTTTAGGTGCTTCTTTTACCAGAAGTCTAGTCCTGGGAAGCTACTTTTAACCCTATAGAAGTCCTAACTTACAGTTTCTGCTGTTTGGTGAATGAAGAATTTAGGCACTTTTATGGTCTCACAGTAAAGTCATATCCTGCAGAGATTTTATGAGGTTATAAAAAGCTTGGTGTGAATTTGTGACAATACTGCCTATCAACTTTATTCACCTTCTTAAAACACAGCCTACAACCAACCCTCAGCCATGTATGGCTTTGACAGTCCTTTGACACTCAGCCTTTCCAGTTCCTGAGACTTTCCTGAAGCCATGGGCCAGGGGAGAGACCACTCGGCTGGGCAGCACTGAGTTCCTGGGGGCTGTCTAGACAACAGATGGGGTCTATGCAAATCACATGGAGATACAGGCTGAGATGAGTCGTCTAACAGCTAAAAGGCAGAGAGCAGAAGGGGAGAGACAGTCTTCATAGTCTCTACAGCTGATCTTGTGAGTGAGCCTAATCCATCTGGGGGCAAGGCAGTCAGGTTAATTGTCATGGCTGCAGCTGGCCTCTAGCTGCCAGGAAAATGTGGCCATATCAGACCCCCAAACTCAACCAGCCTAGAAGTAAAACAGTAAGGCAAGGATAGGCTGGATTCAACCCTAAACCCCAGCCAACCCTGTTCAATCCTGAAGCCAGAGGTATCACTGGTCAGGGAGCTGGGCAGTGCGGAGATCCCAACCAATCAGCTGTCCAAGCCCAGGAGATTTGAACCCTCTATAAAAGAAGGTAATAATAACAATAAACCATGGTGTTTGTTGATGAAGCCTTGGTGAGTTGTGTGTCTGTCCCTAACCTATGACCCCACATAACAGTTAATTCACACTCCCTCCCTGTTGTGGGTTAACTGATCTCTTTGACTTCAGATTGAAAGGAGAAAGAAAATGTTCATGCTCACTTGCTCAGCTGAGGGGTGGTAACTAGCAGCTTAGGGTTCAAGCAACAGCCCACATCCAGCCAGTTCTGGTAAAGCTGCAAGGGCTGTGCCTGTCCCAGAGCAAAAGTAACTACTGCAATACTAATCTCAGTAATTACAGCTTCACAGGAATGGCTGGATATACTCTGGAGTTTATGCAGTTGCTCTAAGTATTATTTAGAAAAAAATTTTTACAAATCAAAATTAATGATATGAATATGATAGTAAAATGCAGGATTAAATTCAAATACTGACAGCAAGCTTTACTGCACTGACAGATAAGTTCCCTAAACCTTTATTCTTGTGACCTTTATTTCTGGCTATTTTTAGTATTCACCAAGTGTTCTGAAACAGACAAGACAACAGTAGGTGTGAAAGAGATATGCTTTCAGATTGATGGGCTATATGGCCTCTAATTCTTAATTATCATGGAGACTTAAAGAGGTCTCTCAAGAGTAAAAAATACAAAATGTATATCCCATAAATCTGCATGCTCCTAACAGTCCTAACATATCTACTTTTATGCATCAGAAAAAGAAAAAGAGAAAAAAAGGAAAGAAAAAAAAAAAAAAAAAAAAGGAAAAAAGAAAGAAAAAAGAAAAAGAAAAAACATTCCTTGTGAAATAAGAATTTTGCACCTATGGTAAAACCACAGCAATTCCCCTTTTGTGCTATGATGAGACACATTTTAAGATACATTTTTTTGTAGAACTAAGTAAACAGGGCTCAGATTCAGGTAGATATTAAGTGGCTTCATAGAAAGAAAACAGGTCTGGGAAAGGAGCTTTAATTAGGAAAGGTTAAGGCATAGCATTGCATACCAAATGAGAAGGGCACACCAGGCACAAGGCTCAGAAAAATATTCCATTCCTGGACTCCCTGGGACTGTTAGAGCTAGAGCACTGGAGATCCCAGCTGTGGAGACCCTTATTTCACATTCAAATGTGTCATTCTTTTCTGCAGCCGAAAAAGCTGGCTTCTCAAGGCCAATCTTATGGCAAAGACTTCCTTCCACTATCTACACCCTCTGAGATGAGTTTTTGAGCTGGGATGGTTTCCAGTAGCATTAAAATAGGAAGTAGAGCATACCATTTTTGCATAGCAAAATTTTGAGAGTTTTTTTTTTTTTTTTGATGCATTTCAAAAAGAGTATAAATCACAAACATGGTTTTATCGGTCTGAGCCATGTGCTGTTTCAGTTGGGGTCCTGTTGGTCATGTTTTGGGGTGTTAGTGGCTCTCTCCACTGAAGTCTTTCATCCTGCCCAAGCCCGTTGTGTTGCTACAGTGTGAGAAGGCATTGCTGCTGGACACTGGAAGGGTGGATGCAGGAGGTCTTTTGTTTGATGAAATATTAAGGTTTGAGAGGGGGAGGCAGGGACAAGGGATGGTTCTCTATGGTAGTGAGCTGTAAGTTATAAAATAAAAAAATCCATCTGTTTCAGGAGCTGTGGTTGGTACTGACATATGCTGCTGTACAGTTTTGCCATCTCCAAGAGCAGGAGCAGAGCTTCTGAGAACATGCAGGGGAACAGCTCCTGTCCCAGACCAGACACAGCCACCCTATCCACGCAACTGCAAGTGCAAGACAGAGGTGCAGCCCCACTCTTGTGGTGGATAACCCTCTCACTGATCCCACGTGCTGCAAGCCCATTGAATAGGACTCTGTTCAGAAAGAGCATTGCACTGCAGAAAACTATGGCCTGACTCAGATTTATGTCTAAACCACATTAAACCATTTTGGCAGTGCCAGCAGGTCAATCAAGTGGTTGTAAAAGGGAGTCAGCGTTTGCGACAGCTCTAAAAGAACAAGGGAAGCTCTGGCAGCTGAGCAGAGACTATTCAGCCTGCAGTATTTTCTTTCCTTTATTTTCATTGGCACATTGTGTAATTTATATGGCAGCTTGAGTGTTTGTGGTGCTTTGTAACAGATAAAACATTCTACTAACCATGAAGGGAAATAGGATGTGAAGAGACAGAGAAGAGTGCAGGTGGAGAGGATGCTTCAAACATATAGAAAAGAGAAAAAAAAAAAATAAAAAGCCCCTGATGAAATTAAAGAAGGTATTCAGTGGCGTGGGAAATGGAATCGTGACAGCATTGGTACATACTTAAGGAGGAAAATACAAGAGAAGAAAGACTGAAAACAAAATTGCATTATCTTGAAGAGAAATAGAAGAGGAGAGTAAAATTAAGGGTAGCAAGTAATGTGGTGGCGGGGGGCGGGGGGGGACGACTGGCAGTAGTGGTGGACAAGAGAAAGGAGAAGCTGTCAGTAATGGAAAAGCCTGTGCTGCTTAAGTCTATTTTAAATCAACACAGGAAACAATTTCCTGAACTTAAATATGGTAGAGCTGCTAGAGCCTGGACATCCTCGCAGAAGCAGTTTGGTCAGGAGACCACAGGACACAGAACTCGGTCTGGTCAGCAAAGTGAACACAGGGTAAGAGTATAGAATGACAAAACAGAGAAAATTTGAAGGGAAGAGGAATATGTGAGCAAAACTTTCTAGAAAGAATGGGCTCTCTCTTTCCCCCCCCCTAAACAATCCAGTGTTTGCCTATAATAAAAATTTAGATTATATGCGTTTGCAAAGTCCAAACTGTCTTGATGTACTAACTCAGTGCTATAGTGCTAGGAAAGATGCACGAAGCAGCCTTTTCTAAGTAAAATGAAGGATGTTAGTGAATGTTATGTAATGTCTTCATTGCTAGAAGCCAAAGTCCTGGTGGGGCATCAAGTTCTATGGGAATAGGCACTACCAAGGACTAATATCTTAGGATTTCCTTGTCTTGAATGCAATTGTATAGCTTTGGTAGCTGGCACCCAGCCAGTGTGATAACAATAGATATTCCTACAAACATTTATAATGGAAAATGGCAATGGCTAATTGCAGTAGGATGTTTCTGTAACTGTCCACAGATCAGTTTTATTTGTATTAAGTCACTGCTTAATAAAACTGGAATTCACATGGCACGAAGTGCTGTTTATTAGGAAGAAAATCTGGATCTTTGATGGATGTCTCAGAAGCTTCATCCTTTCGGAGTCATTCTGAGTCTGCTACCATTGTTCCTTGTTCAGTTTCAAGGGAAATATCTGGTTTTGATCAGCTTTCTCCCTGTTGTTCTGGGGATTTCTGACTGACAGCTACATTCTTTTTCTTGATGAGTATGAATGAGAGATCATCTCCATGCATTAAATTTAAATACAGATTGAGGATAACTCCACCTACATTCAAAACACAGAGATGTTCAATCAATTCTGTTTCAACAGTGTTGAAAATATTCTGCTTCTATCAGGGTAACTCAGCTCTCTCTTCCAAAATAGACTGAAGAGGCTCAAAGTAGTTTATTTAACATCTCTTACTTTGCTGACACGTTGCTGATCAGAATTACTTCTGGCTTGTACAATTAGGTCACCTTAATATTTTCTCAGCTTTAAATTTGCTTTGAAGAAACCACACAGAATCAATTCAAAGTAGATCAGATATGTGTGTAAGCTATTCGTCTTTCAAACTGTGTTATTTCCAAGAGATGGCCATTTGCTTATCAGGGGAAAATCAAAGCTGTTTGTCATTTGAATGGAGCAATGAAAATACATTCAGCTTAACAAGGAGCAGAAGCTGCATATTTGTGATCTGTTTGCTTTTAAAATCTGTTTGATTAAATCTTTTGTTAATTTTACTAAAGCAAATAAATGACACTGAGACTTTCCTCTGCTGCCAGCTTTGTTTTCTTATGGTGTGTTGGAGACTCAGGAACTGATCATCCATTTTGTCAATGGTTATGTCTGTAGTAGAAGCAGTATTACACTATGTGCATTTTTTTTTAAGTGGTAAAATATGGAATATTCAGAAACTCTTTCCCTGCATTCATCATCACGTTAGCTGAATGTTTAGAGGTGCAAACTTGTAACTATTGCCAAATGAGCACCAGTTGACTTCATCACACTGTGCATACTCTGTCTTTCCTCTTCTGATGGGTGAGGTAATTAATAAACTACTTAAGGGTGGTGGGCATAATATGTTTATGCTCATAGCCTGGGGCATGGAATATGCAACTGGATCTTCGTTGTAAGGCACGTAAGGAAAGTCACACTCACATTATGTGAGAGATGTGAGGCTGAAGTCCACAGCAGGAGAAAATGATGCTGGACAGCTTCGAGCACAGATGAGCTGCTCGTGTCTCCAAAGGTTTTGAACCATAGCTTGTTTTGTGGGTCTTACGTGTCAGACTGCTCTGCATCAAAATCACAGCATGCTGCCAGATAGCTTTTTACTCCTAAGGTGGGAAAAATTTTAGAAGTCAAAGAGAAACTCGTCCTCTCTCAGCTCTAATACTAGGAAGAAACATTGTCTCAGTAATGTTAACCTAGCGTTTGTGCAGTTCTGTGCATAGCCTTGCCAGCAAACACATCTTCCTGTATCATTTCAAATGGTTATACCTGAGGGGTAAACCCTTTCACTTTCTCTTTGCCATTCCTCCAGTATGCCTACTTTTCTACCTGTCTCCTTAATACATTTAGCCCTTTTCTTTTTAGAAACATGTCTTTATTGAAGGAAAATGTGTTAATGTTCCATCCAGGATTTCAAAACTGTGGCCCTCCCATTTTCCCAGGATAGCTGTGAAGACCCTCTAGATGGGTTTTGTAATGCACTGTCATCTGAGCCATTCAACATTTCTTTGCGCATCAGGGTTTCATTTAAAACGTTATTTTGTTTCTGCATTAAAATCAGGACAATTTTGTAAATAGAGGAAATATTATTGTAGAACTGAATTGATAAATACACAGCTTTTAACTTCTTTTCAGGTTTCTAACTTCTAACTTCTTTCTAGAAGCCATAAATAGTTTGCTGCTTTGGACATTTGCCAGAATAGAATCTACATTCTTTCAGATGGTGGAATTAGTAGATTCCTGACTCCCACACCATGTTTTGCAGAAGTATAGTTTCCTTCTAACTTGCATTTTCTCTGGTTCAAGAGAATGCCCCATTGATATGACCTGTGCAGAATAAATAAAATAAAAAAAACCCCTAATCTTTCTGCATTTTCTGAGGAGGCTGAATCAGCCAGCACACTCTAGTTATAACTCCAGTGGTTTGTTTGTTTGTTTGTTTGTTTTATTTTTCTGGTTTTTTGTTTGTTTGTTTGTTTTTTGTTTGTTTTTTT
>VWYO01027410.1:0-17061 GCA_013400275.1 Rhadina sibilatrix | reverse complement strand
TTTTTTTTTTTTTTTTTAAATATTGGTAGTAACTGCTCACTGCCTGAATATTACTGTTAGGTATGTTTTTAAGCCACAATATAGGTAAGCTTTAATGTAGGTTGTCATAATTCATAATTTCACACTTGATTTTAGTTACACATTTTTTAAGAGGAGAGACCAGTAGAATTCAATTACATATCATTTTTAAGGATAACGTTGTTTTTCATGAGAAGAAGTCATCTGCTATTCTCTGCACTAACATTTATTCAAAATGCATGTTTATTATGCTACTTTAATTTTCAGGTTAAAAAAAAAAAATACAACAAAAGCACATTACAGTCTGTACACCAAGGCCTTTAGATATAGGAATCTGTTGATGGTTAACTTTGTTAATGTGAACTGTCCCACTAACAGTCAATTTTATGGTGCAGCTGGTAAATGTCAAATTGATTTTGTTTCATCCCAGTGGATGATCACTTTTAAATTGGATCTGTGCCTGTTGTGAAATTTCACATCATCGAATTATGCTCCTGAAATGCTGGACTTTCCAGCCCTCTCTGTCTAATACAGGACAGCACCTTCTCTCTTTTTGCTGTTCTTAGTGAACTGAAAACCATGCACTGTGGAGAATGTCTTTCTAATCATGCTGCAAGTACCTCTTACACTGGGGAAAGTTACCCCCTTTGCACTGTTCCTCAGGAGTTCTTCCCAAAGCACTGCTATTGATTATTCAAATCCCATGGAATGCAGGAGGATGTAACTATCCATTGGTAAGGCTGCCATTTCAAGGAGACTTGAACCAATGTAAATGCTGTTCAAAATTTTTTGCTGTGATCTTACAGTGTACAAGACAGATTTTTGGGCTGAAGATGGCCTGGAGATGGGAGTATCATTTATAAAATGCCAGATTTTTCTTTCTTTTGACAACTGAACTGTCATCAATCCTTTAATAATTGTCTATGAATATGAAACTCTTCATTTTGGAGTTAAATCTTTGATAGGCTTCTTTCCACATTATCTGGAACTCATGCCTCTTTTTCTTTCACCTAGAGCATTAACATCTTCCAGTTTCATCCTGCAGTCAAGGAAGAATTTTATGTCATCACAACAGGAAGCTTTGAAGAAGCAATTCTGCTTGAGTCTTATGTGCTTTCCATTGTCACATCATCATCAGAAACAAAAATGTAGGAGCTGGCAAATATATCCTAGGGGAAAAGATACTATTTTACTGAGATTTTATTTTGAAGAAGCATAATCCATCACTGGCTGTTTTCATTTCCATGGGGTGGTGGATCTGATGTGCTTGAGCAAGCACTCCTGTCCTTGGGTCAAACATCTCTCATCAGTGAGTAAAACTAATCTCAAGACTTGGACATGTTTTAAGGATTTCTATGTCTCTAGTCTATGTATTTCTGAGGGAAGAGAAATAAGCAAAACAAAACAAAAACAAAACAAAACAAACCCCAAACAAGCAAAAAACCAAAACAAACAAAAAAAACAAGCACCAAACCAAAATAAAACACCAAGCAAACCAAAAGCAACCACATACAGAAAAAACCCAAATCCAATCAAAAATCAGAAAAAAACAAGAGCCAGTGAATCTGAGAGAAACGAATCACTTCATCCCCATTTTGGCAACCCCAAATAGCATGAAAAGTGGCATAGAAAACTGAGAGCCTGCATCTCACCCCAATATCTTAATGTGTCTGTCTTCTAGTCACCTTCCCAACTCTTTGAAGAAGAGTTTGGTTATAAGTGGCAGGGGGACTGTGGCTGCACTTCTAGCTAGGAGCTTCAAAGTCTCTTTATCCAAGTATGCAGTTGAGTAGTTTAGCTTTGAGTGTGTGAAAAGTCAAGCCAGCCTCGAAAATTTCCCCACATGGAGTAACTTTAATGTGCACACTTGCCATTTAAAGATTGTTTGGTTTTGCTGAGTGGTTGTTGGGGTGCATGCTCACTGTTCTCTACTGTAACAAAAGTTCCTTGCAAGTTCACAACAAAGCTTAATTGAAAAGATGCATAAAACAAGTGGAAATCCAGTTTGAACAAGAAGATGCACTCCTGCTGGAAGGTGGGTAGATGCAGACAGTGACAGGCTCAGATATTAATTCAGCTTTAGACTGGATGGTGAGTGTCCACTGAATTCGAAGAGTTAGTCGTAAGAGGAAGGTGTGGGTGAAGGACCTAGCAGAAACCAGAGCTGGGAAGTTATTCCTAGTGTTGGGGCTGCTCTTTTTGTACCTCCATCACATGTGAGAGTAAGACCAGTGAGAATATTAATCTTTCTCTCTCTTCTCACAGACCTCTCTTCACTTTTGTACTCAATCACTGCAGCTGCAACTCTGTAATTGCCACTGTGACAAGTATTGTAATTGCCACCAATGACAGAAGATTCAGGTTTTTACAAGGCTCCTTGGTGAGCCTGTCACCTCTTAATAACCTGGAAAAGGACTCAGTAGGTAAGAAGTGATGACTACTTTAAGCTGCCCAAAGCAAGTATCCATTATAGTATTGTATTGTTCAAATTATATATATATAAAATATTTGTGGTACATTTGCACAGTACCTGAACAGGAGACTACACAGGGAAATGGTGTCACAATAATGACCTAAAAATTGGGAAAGCCTTTTTTGCAGGATTTATTAATAAAGTGGCTCACAATTTACATACAGAATGGATTTTGTGAACTTTGAAGTGTCCTCTGGATTTTGTTGCAGTTGGTTTTGGTTTGGTATTTTTTGTCTTTTTGTGAATTTTGTGGAAAACATATTTCACTTTTCTTACAACTTCTAACTGATTACACACTTTTAACTGATCTTACAATTCAGGTACAAGGTACCAAAACAGGCAAAATGCTTGTATTTCTATGAGTTTAAGAGAAAGTTTTGGACTTTTTTTAAGAACTAATGTAACCAGTCTTTTTAATGCTGTAGAGTTTTTGTTTCCATCCAAGCATTTCCAAACAACCTTTGAGAATTCTACCCACAGACTGATTACACCTAATTAAACTTTCTAAAAAATCTGGACAGGAGGTGCAGACTAGTGTGTGTTTCTGAGGCTGAATTAGAGGATGCCACATTCACAGAATCTGAAAAGGGGTTAGCTATCTTTCTGTTACAATTGTATGCCTACTAACACCATTCTCTGTATGTGCACTAAAATAGACAGACTCCCAGAATACGAAGAGGAGTTGCCTAGTTACTCGTGATTTTAGCCCTATTTCAGCTGAAATATATCCAAATGCAAATTACAGCGTGCAGTGACATTGATGAAACTCTCTTAGCCATGAAGTCCATAAAAGTGAATGGGTAGCACTCTTCTGTGGTAATTTTTATCATGATGGAAGAGATATAAATGGTATCCTTAATTCATGCAACTCAAAACAAATTATGGACCTAGGACACTGCAGAAATCATTTGTTTTATCAGATGGTTAAGGCTGTTTCCTAAGAAAACCATGTAATGGAAGCTGCTAATGTAAGAGTGAAGTCAGTCTTTTATTACAATGTGAAGTATTTTCAGTAAAGAGAGAAGTATTTTATACTTTGTTATTCTGACCAAGGCATGACAACTAGTCTGTGGCATGTAACAGCCAGACAGCCAGCTTGTTATATGCCTATCACTTCACTACAGAGCATGCCTGGCAACACAGCTACTCTGACTGCTAAATAGCACAGGGGCTATCTTTCAGGAATGCAATAGTTGTGGCCCATCTCTAGCTTAGCACTGCAAAAGCTGCAAGTAGCTCATAAGACTGCAAACACATATAAGAAGTTCATTCTAAGGTAACTAGGCATATGAATGAAAATTTATCAGCAGCTAGCTGTCCAAGACATGGAAATAACCCTCCTTCCTTCCCCACTAACCTCAAAAGCTACATTACATTCAAAGTCCTTGAATGATCCTATAATCATCATCTCAGTTTTCCAAGTCAAGGAAAAGAAAACAAGAGGGGTCAGCATACAGCCCATAAAACAATAAGCTAAGCAGCAACACTGATCTTGTTCTTCATGTGGCTTGAGAAGGGCTCTTACCTCAGGGAGTGCATATCCTGTCCTGTCGCACAAATAACCAGCCTTTTGCTCAGTTTTAACCAGTTCTTTGAATGAAGGAAGATACTTGTGCCCTCATTGATCCTATGCCTATTTTTATTGGCATTTCTTCCTTTCCCATGCCAATTGCTGTTGGCAGATTCCAAGAAAGAGCAGTACAGAAGGAGGCATCTGAAAAGTGAGGGTAGTTCTACCAGGTTTCTGAAAATCAGTTCCTGAGAGGTAGAGAGTATCAAATGAGTACCCCATGGAGGGCATGGTGAGCAGAGCTCCATTGTCATATACATTACTTTTGGCATTGGTTTTCTGGGTTACACCACCTGCTGCTCTTCATGGTGTGGAGGACTAGGCAGATGAGGAGTGGGGAGGGAGCTGGGTTTATTTCAATGAAACTGTTTGAGGAGAAGGTTATGGAGCAGCACATAAACATCCTTGGAAGACAAAGCTTGCTTAGTCGTAGTTTTTCTAGCACAGCTTGTTTCATTTCCTTAAATCATTTTACATGATGCATATATTACTGCTTTTTACTGAATTTTCCCAGCTTGTGTTCTGGGAGGCTTTTACATCTGCCTTGAATGTAAGTTTGATTACTTCAGAAGGAAGTCCTTACAAGTAAAACTTGGATTATACAGGAACATATTTGTAAAAAATGCATTTACATTGCAGGAAAGTAAAATACAGCTGCAGTCAGACAAGGGTTGCTTCTTATTTCAGCTCTAATTTCCAGGGCTTCAGTGGTGGTTACATGAGTAGCTGATTAACGGCAGTGTTCTTTTATTGTGGCTAAAGGAAAGTTTGACTTAAAGCTTATTAGCTAGGACAACTCCTTATTTTAATTTCAAGGAAAAAAACGTAAGGATATGTGAGAAATCTCTGTGTCCCTATCAGGGGGCTGTCCCTCCCTCACCCGTGCAGCTGTGGCTTCAAATGGATGCTCCAAGCTCTTCAGGGCTTGCTGTGCACTAACCAACAGCCTAACAGAGAGCCCAAGACTGTCACTGAAAATCACCCCTAAGGGTAGTACTGATAGAAGATTGAACATTGCATGAATTTTGAGTAAATGAGAAACCCATTCTTGGCTTTTGTGCAGGTGGTGTGCAGATCACTTACACCACATGCCTCACTTCTGTCAGGCTGCTGCCATGTGGGGGTGGGCAGAGGTCTGGTGCCTCTGCCCTGGAGGGAGGCCTGCTGAGGAGAGAAGAAGAATTGCACAATCTCCCTGCAGACCCCTAAGATAAGAAAGCAAGCTTTCTGTCACGGCGACCACTAAAAGGACCCACAAGCCTCCGTGAGATTTTATGTAGATCTGTTGTAAACGATTGGCTTTGTACCCTTTCCCCTCCACCCTGGTTTCCCATAAAACCCCCTGAGTCGCCCTAGTCTCTGGGGTAACTTGCCCCTGGACCCCTTCGCTGGTACCTTGCACTAAAGCTACTTCATGCAGAACCACCATACAGACCCTCTCTCTCTTTCCCGGGCCGGCTAAAAGAGAAGCAAACCTCGCAGGGAAGGAGCTGGCAAATCACTGAGCCGGAATCACAAGAGCTGGAAAATCATTGCTCTGCCCTCCTGCTGAGATGCTGAGGGCTGAGAGAGCACTCTGACTCTCCAAGAAGCTGTCTCTAACGAGATACCTTTTGGGGTGGCCCTGAGCCTCCTGGGTCCGAAACTGCGGACCCCAGAACCAGCTGGAATACTGGCAGGATTCGTCCTGGATATAAATTCCACTAGGCCATCACTCTCAGAAAATAATGGCTGAAGTTGGTGTTTTAAGCTCACTGGAGATCTAATTCTGTTACTCTGTAAATAGTCCTGGAAGAAGATCAGTACACAGCAGCCAAGATTGCCGTATAGTCTCAAGCTGCAAGTAAGTGGCAAGCAGGCGGGGTGCATGTTGTGCTGACTCCCATGTGGCAGGGGAATATCACTGCCTGCTTCCTGGTGCTTCGTCAAATGCCTATGAACTGGTTCTTGGGAAGGACCAAAGGAGCAAATACATGTCTTTGGTGGTAGTGATTTACCTAGCTCAGCATATTTTCCTTGACTGTAACCAAAAAGGATCAGCCTAGACTTCCATCAACATTTAGCCCACTTTGCCATTGGGCTTTGGCAGACAACCTCGTTCTTTTAAATCCCCGAAAATTGATGCTGCCTGGAATTGCACAAAGCACAGCTACATCATTGGGTTTCAAAGCTAGATACGGGTTTTGAATCCCTGCCCTCCATGCAGATCCTTTTCTGTCACTAGCAACATATGTTACTATGCATATCTATTTATGTGACACAAGAAAGTCTGAAATGGCATCAAGGTACAGCCAAAACACAGGCTTAGGGACAGTCCCTGCTTTTTTCTGGATGAGAAAGATATGTCAACTCAGAAGCATTGTTAACGTCTTTATTATATCAAGGGTGCTAAGAGGAAAGAGTGGACAGATGGGGCTGGGTCATCCATTGGTGTTCCAGAACTCGGAAGTTTTCCTAGAATGGATGTAGCTTTTGATATTCAGGTCAGCTGGGCTGAGAAATGCCCTTCAGGTACATTTGCCAGTGTCTGTGCAAATGGCAGCTTTGTTGAGGGGATCCTGTCCAGGTTAAAATTACTAGGCAGGCATTGTACTGCAGTATGGGAGAAAAGCCCTCCTACATATTTTTTAAAATGCAAGTTTGGATCCAGCACTACAGCCAAGACCCAGATATGGCTTCCAAAACCTTGCTTTTTTGTACAAACCAAGATTCTCTACTTTCCTTCCTTCCCATGTACTCTGACTGTACTGGGAGGGCACAACCAGTGGAGTGTCAGACCTCCTCAGGGAGGAGAACTAAAATTAACATGAGGCAAAGTGATGCCATCCAAGTGGCACCATGGCCTCCTGCCAGAACAAGGCCTTGGGGATCTTGTTAACACCTTCTGTCCGTTTTCCTGACAGCTTCTGCCTGGTAAGTTTTAAGCCCATTGTTTAGTTGCAGCATTACATGGAAGAGGAGTGGAAGCCCTAAAGATAAATTCTTATAATTTTTTGTGAAAGCAAGCATCCAGGTAGAATTAGGGATTTATCTACGAACTGAAACATAAGAAGTGCCCTTGAGCAGCTGGCAGGAGCTGGTTAGCAGAGCAGTGAGGTTCCAGCACCACTCTGGCTGGTGCCAGGGCCAGCTGGGACCAAGTGCTGCGTGTGCTCCAAAGTGATGAGGATGCATGCAAGCCTGGGGGAGGCTGGTTAGCTTTGGTAGCTGGTGGAGCATTTAGGAGACAAAAATCACAGACCTGCAGGAAACCAGGATAAAGTAGCTTTTTGACCAATGCACCTTAAAAAAACCAAAAAACCCAATGGCAATATGACAAGCTGAGCTCTAATTTTATTACTGTTAACTCCCAAGGCTGCTAACAGGATTTCAGTGCTTTGTGATGATAAATCTGTTTCTTTAAGTCTTTGTGCCACTTGCTTTTATCTTGTCCCTTCATCTTTATTTCCTTTTCTTGTATTGAACAGGATTTGCTTTGTACTATCCACTGTGAACTTTTACTGTAGAAGACCACCTGCATACAATAATCACCTTCAGAAACAGGAGTTTTGCCAATATTTAACCAAAATTGAGAAGCTGCCATTTTTTATTTCCTCTTTGCAAATCTCAAGTACATAAAATAAGGAAATAATACAAGGAAATAAATAATGATGTCTTACAAACATACAATTTACATACACACTCAGAGCGCTTCGAATTAACCCTTGTAAATACCAACTTTTGTACTAATTGTAAGTACCAATATACCAACTTTGCAAGCAGCTTGTGTGTATGTTTGTAACATCTTCCCTTCCATCAGCTGTTCCCTTGGTACACAGCGTAGTACCTGCCTGTCAAACGCTTCTTAAGACCACAAAATACACGATTTCGCCTCAATCTGCAGACTGCCTAATCCAGCTTGCCTCCTAAAATGCTTCACAGAGAGCAAGGGTAATCCTTGATTTACAGCCTGAAAAGCAGCGGATGGAGGAAAGAAATTAATTGCCAGGGGAAGGGCCTGCAGATGAGTTCCTGGAGCCGTGGGGCTGCGGGTGCAGATGGCTCGGGCGGGCGAGCCAGCGGTGGCTGCCTCAACAAGGGGAGATTGTGCTTGGGTGCAGAGAGCAGGCTGGTACTGCGAGGGCAGGAGGAGCAGGGTGAGCGAGAGAGCATAACAGAGCCCAGTGTGTAAGGGAAGAAAGTCCTTAGAGGGTTTAAACGCGTGGAGGGATGAGGATTTTGTTACCGATTTGGAAATGAATGGGTGAGATTAGTGAGCTAGCTGTAGGGATAAGGGAGAGAGATAAATGCTGCAGGGGAGGCAGAAGGCTGGAAAGGAGATTTATGAAATTAGAAAATATAGCCAGGCTCGCCAAGTGTCCAAACCAAGCAGCTGGACAACTTGCAAAGAAATGTTAGCTTCCACAAACGACAGATAGCTGTGGCAGGAAATAAACACAATGTGAACTGGAAGTTGTACAACTTGCAGGAGAAATTACTTTCAAATTATATATAGTATAGGCTAAATGCGCCTCAGGGCAACAAGGAAGTATTTTCTTACTAGCACAAGGAGCAGTCTCAGTGTGTGTCAGGTGTTGCCATCAGCTGGGCAGGGGAAGAAGGGGGCTGTGATGCAGAACTTGCAGACTTTCTTGTGAGTCTGACACCTGCTTCCTTGACCAGCTGCCTGGAAAAACACATTTGAATGTTTTGGGTTTGTTTTTTTTTTCTCAGATGAGGAAGGAAGTCTATACTACTTCATTTTCTCAGGGGAAATCACTACTGGCAAAGTATCTGTCAACAGCATATTTTAATAACATATTAAACATGAACAAACATGATGTTCTTATGTCAGAAATCTCCTAGATTAAAAGATGAGCTCTAAATGTAGATGAGCTCTGTTCCTTTAATAAAAGCAAAAAATATTTTCTCTTATAAAATCAATGGGCAGTAGAGATTTTGGAAGAGAAAAAATGTTGTTAAAGAACCTTCTCAGGCATTTACATTGGATCCTGTTTCTTCTTGAACGAATTCCAGCAGTTTATTTAGAAATGCACCTTTTCAGCTGCCGATGCTCTATTGGTAACTATTTTTTCATAAAAGTAAATCTTTTAAGGACTATTGGAACTTTGAAACATTGGAGGAAAACAAAAAAGTGAGTTAGGACAAATCTGGTGGTCTGTGGCTGCACAGAGGCTGCAGGGTTTGCTCCTGTTTGTGGAGCTGACAGCAGCAGCTGCCGGTGCTGCACGCTTGAGAGAGGTGCTCAGTGCCAGGGCTCCTGCTATCAATGCCTGGCTTCAGACACACAGAAACGGACTGTGGAAAATCAGCCTGGTAGAGAGGCAAACATCCTTTCTTTGAGCATTATTTTCTTCTTTCAAAGCTGACTTCCTCCGATTTCAGTGAAAAGTGCTTCAATATTCCAATGAAGGGGAGTCAGCAAATATCCATCACAGAACTGCGCTTCCCTCCTTTCACTGGCTGCTTTTTTTGCTGCTTCAAACTACTTTCCCCAGACTGGCTGTTGCTGCATTAGAGAATGCAGGGGCTTTCTGCAGGAAGCTGTCACACTGTGGCAATGAGGGCCAGGAGAATGGTTCAGCCATCAGTTCCTGCAGTTTTCTCTTGGAGCTTACCTGTGGCATTTACCTTGTGTTATCTGCACTAACAGACCCTCATGGGTCTTTTAGCTTGGGGTAGGAGGAGACAGAGCTCACACTTGCCTACACTGTAGTGTATGAATAGACAGTCTTGCAAAAAGATTTATTTCCATGCATTGTGGACTGATCTAATGTCAGACATAATTGCTTAGATCACTTCATTTTGTGAAGAAACCAGTGTATTTACTGTCTCTGCTGACAATCATTTAATGACATTTTCCTCTGCTTAAACACAGCAGTATCTCTTATCTGTTCATAGAGGCTCAATTACCATAATTGTATTTGTTATACTAATTAACAGGCATAACTTACGAGTACTCTTGAGACATAAGGCATATTTGTTTTTCTTTAATATCTGAGAATCTGAAGCAAAAGCAATGCAGTGGCTTAAGGTCACTTTAGAGAAGATGAGAGCCTGAATGCTTTACCACAGCTTCATGACTTCATTGTCAGCATTGTGAAGTTCTATCTTGAATCACTCTCAGGACACTTTAGGGAAACACTGAAGTGCAACTCTGGGCAGAAACCTCCAGGGTTATGGATGCTCCCAAGCATCACAGCTGAGAAAAGCTGTATCAGAGTGACTGTGATTAACAGACACATCTAGCACAACAGGTCAACACAGACTTTTATCACAGACCAGAGTATGTCTGTGCTGTGCCTGAAGTCTCCATGGAACAAGGAAGCAGAGCTCATGCATGCAGTTGTGACTGGGACACTTAGCTCCACGGGCAGTCATACAGCACAGGCTACTCACAGCAGCCACAAGTAGCCACTGCTGGCTACATGCATGCTCCTGGCACCCATTTTCTCCCTCCAGCTGCTGTCACTGCCAGAGCTGCTGCCCAGGAGCCAACCAGCACCCCCCAAGTCTGCCCTTGCTATGCTGAGCCGTGGTGTAGGGCAGATCCTGCCACAGCAGCAGGGAACAAAAGCACAGCTACCAGCAGCTGTAGCACAGGAACAGGTATTCTTGTACCTGGAGGAAAGCCAGACACCACTGGTTTTGTCAAGGGCATCAAACATCTTTCAAGAGACACAGACCTTCTCATCCCTACAAAACCTTCCCTTAGGCACCGTTTTGCTCCCTTTTGCTCACTGGAGGGGTGGAACAGCTCAGGGGCATGCAACATATTCTGCTTCACCTTGTCAAGGTGGTCAGCCTCATAGTCTTCAGTTATGGCAGAGAGGGGATGGCATCACACTGGCCTTCACTTTAAAAAAATGCCTCTGCACCTCCAAATCAAAATCATCAAGCACAGACACAAACCCTCCTGCACCCCTGCCTCTGTGCTGGATGCCAGCTCCATTTTCCTGGTCAGTACTACCTACGCTGACGTGTTGAGGACTGAGCTTTGGCAAGAGCTGGAGGACTCAGCTGCATGTTTGACTACTGGCCCTGCAAGCATAAACCACACCCCAGTCTCCACCCTTCCCAGGCTCAGGCTGCCAGCCCAGGTCATGGGACCACAAGTAGAGACTTCCACCCGAGCCACTTTGTCACAAGATGCTTGGTGTTTGCTCTTACTTGGTTCTTCACCCTACTGTAGAAAGTGAGGGGCGTGTCCCTTTTCCTCAGAGCCAACGGCATTCAGAGGACAAAGGGGTTCATCAAGGTTAGACCCAGAGCTCCATTTGGGAAAGATCCTTCCCAGGTATACCTGGATTAACTCTGGAACTAAGCCTGTCATTGGCTTGGCTGTGTTGGCTGGTCCAGGAGCCTCAGGGATGGGAGCACAGGGCAGGTGAAAGTGGCAGCTGCAAGAAGGCAGAACTGCCACAGGGAACCTACAGTGCCATTATCTTGTTCTTCTTTTACCATATTTTCCCTGCGGCAGCTACACTGCCTTTTTCTTTCTAGAGCATATGGATGGATCTCCCAGGCAGAACTGTCCTTTTGATCTGGAGGCTGATCTGAAGGGACACAGTGTCACATGGCTTTAGGATGGGCCTGTGTTTCCTTGGGCAAAACACTGCCAGTTCCAGTGTGAACACACCTTCATTTGGAGGTGTCCAGCAAGGTTTTAAAGTAAGCAGCTTTCTAAACAATGCTCCTCTTTCACCACTCTCTCAATTCAGGCATTCAGACCCAGCTTCCCACCAGCTGCCAGCTCCAGAGAGTGCAGAAGTACAGGACTCCAGGCAGGAGCTTCTACTGGTGAGCTCCACATGGCTGTGGGAGCGTGGGGGCTGTGGGGAGGCTTGGATTTGGAACCTCTTCTCATCCAATGGCCTCTGCAAGTGAGGAAATCAAACATGAGCTGTTCTGGGGTGCAGTGACTTATTTTGCCTCCCGCTGGGGATGAAGACAGCTTTACCTGACAACGAGCAGCTGGTTCCCTGGCTCAGCATCCAGGCAGGAACCTTCTGCCTAAAATAAGCCTTCCACATACACATCTACACATATACATATGTGCACTTAAGCATACACATGTACACATCCCCAGGAGCAGGTTCCAGCCTTCCAGACCAGTGTGGGATGCCAGGTATGGGTGCAAACAGGTACTGCTGCTGTCTGAGAGCAGCCTGGNGTTTGTTTGTTTGTTTGTTTGTTTTCTTGGTGGTTGTTTTGGCTATGGGAAGCTGGAAACATGTCTTTAGTGGCTTTGTGAGATGGAAGTGGGAAACCAGTGTGCAGTGCAGTCGTGCCTCATATTCTGTGGATGTGCCTTAAGGACTTCTGTGAGGGAGGCAGAGAGGCCACAGGACAGAACAGGAGAGAAGGCTCAAAAAGCAGCACAGATGGGACCAGCAGGTCTGCAGCAGTGTCTCTGTTCAAAGCCTTCCCATGCCCTATTGTTTTACCCAAGACCAGTGTATTAATATGTCTGCTCCTGAAGGGGCTGGTGACACTTTATTGAAGGTGGGGTGGAAGAGCTGCCTTGCTTGCCCCAGCACTGAAGAATCCTAAACCTGAAGTTTGACCTGGATATCAGTTTGGTGATAGCCTGTAAAGATCTGCTTTAGTCTGCTCAGAAATGCACTCTGGCACAGAAAATTCAGGCTAGCTGGAGAAGGATACTTCAGACAGGAATCTGTACTGGCCAGGGAAGATGCAGTTTAGCCTAGAGGCTCAGTCACAGAGGAGTTGTTTTAACTCTGGGGGTTTTTATGTTAGTTGTGTGCCTTTTTATGAAGAAGTTGCTGTGGAAATCTTAGTTTCCACTAATTACTTCAATTTCTATGGATTGTGGTACCATGAAAAAATATATTTGTAATACTTTTTCTCTCTCTTGCTTCTTCTCCTCTCACACTGGAATCAGAACTTCATCTTCAATGTGCAAAACTGACGTATGAGAGCTTGCCTCAGTGTGATTGCTAAGGGCAAGTAGGTGACAACATGCATCCAGATTCCCTGCTTGCTTCTTTGCTGCCTCAGACTATTCTTGGAAGTAGAGCCCTGTTTTTACACTTTCTAGAATAATTTCATATTAAGAGCCTCTCCTTTGAGATGTTTTTCTTGGAGTTTTCTTTAGCTTCCCATCACTTTTTTTGGATTCATTGATACACCTTACTGAATGACCTGAACTTCTCATGTTGAATACAGAACCTGGTTTGAAGGGATACTTATGCCATCAGGTAATCTCAGACAAACACACCATCTTCCAAACAACTGTTGTTAAGTAAGCTTGAAAGAAATCTAGGAAGGAGGGAAAAGCCCTGAAAACACAAGCTAGTTGATGTGAAGAAAAAAAATCTATTTCTACACCCCTTTCTTTCCTCCCCATGGGTAAGCTTTTTTGCTGTTATTTCCAGCCAATTTTATTTTTCTAAATAATGTTGCTGAGCATATGCTTCCACCCATCCAGAGCTCTCATCTGGTTTTCCATAAATGTACTCACATGCACTATTTCATCCCTGTTAGAATCTCAGTGTCTATGGCTGAGCATAACAATTTCCTTTTCCACTTCTCCTGATCACCTCACCTTTCTGCTTGTCATTGGACAATGGTGTGTTGACAGACCAAGTTAATATCTTACCTTCCACAACTTACCTCTCTTATCTTGTATCTAAGAACTACCAAATGCCAGAGGGAACATCTGTCACCAGATTAGTAGGGATGGGATAATAGGAGCCATAATTACAGCTCTAATTGTGCATATATCTAATAAAAGAAAGTCAGATGTGGTAAAAGCAGATCACCAAGGAATTCAGACTGGCCTTGTAGCTTGTTTTCCTTCTGGGAAGTCACACACTGTCCAAATAGAAAGCATTAAGAAGGGTCACAATTAAGAACATACAGAACTTCTGCCCAGTAATTAACTGGCATGACTTGCAAATGGTTTTACAGCAGGCCATATGACTGGGGCTCCAGACACAGAATATAGGTAAAACTAGAACTGGATTCTGGAGACAGGGAGAAGTTGTGTCTCAGTTAATAGATATTCAGAGGTCAAGGACATCTTACCTAAAGTTTCTGGAGAGACAAATACAGAGAACGGAGTGAGCAGAATTGCACTGAAAAATCAGATTCAGGCATGCATACAGATGTATAGAAATGCTGTCTCTTTGCAATTTAAAAAATAATAAATCAAGATCATTTCAGGAAATTTTAACTGAAATACACAAGAATAGATTAATCACAGATATAGATATTATCTTATCTAGTTTTCTGTAAGGCTTTCAACATGGTCTCACATGACATCCTTATCTCCAAACTGGAGAGACGTGGGTTTAAAGGGTGAACTATTTGATGGATTAGGAATTGGGAGGATGGACTCAGGCAGAGAGTTGTGGCCAGTGGCTCTAGGTCCAGGTGGAGGCCAGTGAAGAGTGCTGTTCCTCAGGGTGCTGTCCTGGAACGGGTACTGTTCAGTGTTTATCAGTGACACAGGCAGAGGGATCCAGTGCACCCTCAGCAAGTTTGCAGATGACACAAAGCTGGGCAGTGCAGTTGGCACTACAGGACAGGATGCCAACCAGGGGGACCTGGACAAACCTGTGCAGTGGGCCCAGGAGAACCTTGAGAAATTCAACAAGTGCAAGTGCAAGGTGCTGCACCTGGACCAAGGCAATCCCAGAAAAGAGCACAGACTGGGAGATGATCTCACTGAGAGCAGCCCTGCCCAGAAGGGCCTGGGGGTGCTGCAGGGTGAGAGGCTGGACATGACCCAGCCATGGGCACTCACAGCCCAGAGAGCCAAACGTGTCCTGGGCTGCATCCAGAGCAGGGTGGGCAACAGGGCCAGGGAGGGGATTCTGCCCCTCTGCTCTGCTCTGCTGAGACCCCACCTGCAGTGCTGCATCAGCTCTGGGTCCCAGCACAGGAAGGACATGGACCTGCTGGAGTGAGGCCAGAGGAGGCCACAAAGATGGTCAGAGGGATGGAGCACCTCTCCTAAGAGAACCAACTGAGCATTTTGGGGTTGTTTGTTCAGCCTGTAGCAGAGAAGGCTCTGGCTAGACCATATAGAAATCTTCCACATTTGAAGGGGGCTTGCAGAAGAGGCATAGACTGATTTTTGCATGGGAAAATAATGATAAGTCCATGGGGAACAATTTAAAACTAAAAGAGGAGAGATTTATGTTGGATGTTAGCAGGAAGTAGAGAGTGATGAGGCACTGGAACCTGTTGCCCAGAAAAGCTGTGAATGCCCCATTCCCAGAAGTGTTCAAGGCCAGGTTGAATGGAATTCTGCCAACCAGGTCTACTTGGCAGGAGAGGTTGGAACTAAATAATTTTTAAGGCCTCTGCCAATCCAAACTATTCTATGATGGTTCTATGAAAATCTAACATAATGAAATCCAATTTTAGAATGTTCTTTTGGATGCAGAGGAGCCAAGATTTTACCTTTACTGTCTGCTTTTGGACAGTAGCCAAATAATGGAAGAAAATGGAAAATTATTTTGGTGCTTAGATGTGATTTAAGAGGGAAGATTAGGCTTTAGATATGAATGATTTACTATAGAGATAACAAAAGGGAATAAATACTTTGCATATTTAAAAGTTGTAATGCTCATTTTTTTAATTGAATTAAAACTATCACATGAAAATTTACCATGAAGTATCAGGATGAAATTAAGGTAGCAAGTGTTTAGCCTGAGTGATAGTAAAATTTTTGTGATGTGAATTGCCACATGATAAGTTTGTTCCCAGGATTTGCTCTGGGATCCAGCCTGGCATGCCAGCTGTGCTGAAAGGTGATGCTGTGGGAAGAATGTGGGGCCACAGGATAGCTGAGAGTGGAAGAAACTCTACAGGTCATCTGGCTCAGCCTCTTGCCACAAGGAGGTCTGATTTCAAAGCCAGCTTTGCTAGGAATTTGTTCAGTCACATCTTGGCATCTCCAGGGGTGGAGATTGCACAACATTTCTGGGCAACTCGGCCTGTCCTTAAACTACTCATATGGCAGTATTTTTTTTACCTTATATCCAACTGGAATTTTCCTTGCTATGACTTGTGACTGTTGCCTCTTGTCCATTGGCTTGAATTGATAAATTTCTTTTTTCTCTAACTATTCACAATATCCATGTTTTACGATTCCTGTGACCTCAGAGATACAGCACATTTTCTGGTGTGAAACACCAGAAGTTTCACACAGAAGCACCTGTGGAAAATAATTTGCTAGAAAGCTGAATGCACAAAGGGTGAGCAGCTGAAAGCAGTGTGATTATGAGATGCTTTCTTCCAGTTCTCAAAATAAATTCAGAGTGTGTCCCTGTTTGGGATGTAGGTTTGGAGGTCATAAGTAGCTACTCTTTAAAATTAAAAATCACATCAGGAACACTTCACAGCTCTGCAGCAGACATCAGAGAGCTTGTGGGAAATCAGCCACCTGAGTTCCTTACCTTGCATATCCTTAGCATATTCAGTGAAATATGATAGTGCTGCAGTAAGTGAGGTGAGGAGATTCTGCAGTGAGGGCTTGCAGATCCATGCAAGTGGAGTGGTTAAACTGCCCAGACAGCTGGGGTTGTGAAAGGCTGGGCATCATTCCTTGTTGAAACTATGCAACATCTTCAGAAGTTTTGTTCAGATAACCTCAGGTTATGCATGTTGGTGTACCCTCTGTGGTAATTTTTCTCTTGCTATTGTCTCTCCCAGGGACCATTTTAGCTGGAATTACACTTACAGGTGTGCAAGGGGTGTCTGTTTTTGGAGTCCACAAGCTCTCTTCTTTTCTACACATCAGCCCTCAGGTGGTAGTTCTGTAGGAGGGAAGTTAGAAACGTTGCTGGAATTAGGAGACTCTTTCTAAAAGTGCACAAAGATCCTCACCTACTTTAATGCTGCTGCAGATTTAGATATGTAAAGATGATTCAGTTCGGCCAAAACTCTTTTATTCTGAAACCCTGCCCTGAACAAACAGATTTTTGTCATAACACTTGTCAGATTTGTTATGGCATGCATATATATA
>VWYO01027402.1:25964-42942 GCA_013400275.1 Rhadina sibilatrix | reverse complement strand
TTTGCTGTGTTGTATTTCCAGCAGGTATCTGGTATGTTGGAGTCCCCTATGAGAACAAGGGTCAGTGATCTGATGGCTTTTCCCAGCTGCTTATAAAATATTTCAACTGCCTCTTCATCCTAGTTGGGTGGTCTATAGCATACTTCTGCCAGGATATCTGTCTTGTTGTCCTTCTCTCCAATGCTTATGCATGAACACTTGACCCTATCATCACCCTAGCAATGAGCTCTAGAGATTTGAAACACTCCCTAATATACAGGGCTACTTTTTCCTTGCCTATCCTTTCTGAAGAGTTTAGAGTCATCCACTGCAGCACTCCAGTAATGCCCCATGTTTCTGTTATGGCAGCTATGTCATAGCTTTCTTGCTTCACAGTGGCTTCCATCTTCTCTATTGCCCATGCTGCATGCATTGCTAAAAACGCACTTGGACTATTGATCCCACTCCCCATCTTTTTGGGGGCAGAAGGCATAATTTCTATGTGATTCTTCTCATGCTCTTCTGTGGTTTCTATCAATAGCACTTGTATCTTTGCTGCTGCATGGATCTCCATCCTTTACCTTCAGTGAGAGAGCAGACTGAAGGAAGTCACTAGCACACCATCCCTCAAATATTGGCATGCTGTCCCCTCTAGTGTGCTTGGGCTTTATTCCTTTCCTCTTCTGAATCTAGTTTAAACATCTCATTGAACCCTGCTAACTCCTGTGTAAAGATCTTTCAGACAGGTATTGCCAGCTGGCCTGGTGTCATGTAAGCCAACCCATCAAAACCACCAAAATTCTGCCAGTGACACCTGTCTTGAAGCCACATGTCAATCTGGTAGCTCTTCCTGTTTCTTATCTCATCATTCTCTGCCATTGGAAGGATAGTGCTTGTGCTTCTAATCTCTTAACCAATCACCTCAAGGCCCTGAAATCTCTTTTGATTACTCTGGGACTTCTTGCTTCAAAATTCATCATGGCCTACTGAAAAATTAATGCCATACCAGGGTAGGAAGCTTTCTCTTCACATCTTTAACCTCTGCTCCAAAGGAGGAGGGAAGTTAAGAAGTGGGCCCACCCTACATGTTGGGTCCTCTGTTTTTATCAGGGAGCCTTCTGTGACAATGATCCATCTGGTTTTTTTTCTTCATGGAAGCAGTTTTAATGTTGGGTGTAGGCTGACTAAACTTTGATACTTCCACACTAGATGAACCATCATGATCATTGCTCTTCAGATCCACTTGCAAAGCCTCATACCTCATGCCACCATACCTGGGAAGGTGGGATAAACAATTTTAGTTATTAGATTAAGTTAATGATCACTTCAATTTCCAAAAGGGGGTATTTTCAAAGCTATTCTCTTGTGCTTTTGGAGAAGTTGCTGAGCTCTTCTTCCTGGTTTTCTGTGACATGGAAATGGCTCAAAGCTGTGTCATGGAAGGTTCAGGCTGGATGTAAGAAAAATTTCTTTACTGAGTGGCTGATCAAACACTGGAATAGGCCTCCTGGAGAGGTGGTTGATACCTAAATCTCTCAATATTTAAGAGGCATTTGGACAATGCCCTTAAATAATGCACTTCATCTTATGATCAGCTCTTATATTGTCACAGAGTTGGACTAGATAATTTTTGGTCCCTTCCAAATGAACTATTCTATCTCTCATAACCCTGTAATTTTATAATGCTCTGGGGTAACAAAATTTTTTTTTTTTAATTGTTCTTTTACATTCAAGGAAGTTTACAGTCCAGATAAAAAACATGACGGAAGTTAAGTTCTGCTTAGATCACACTTGTCATTTGATCATGGTTGCATTCCACACTGAGAGTAGTTTGCTAATAGTTCAATCTGAAGGCAAAAAAGAATTTGGGATGAATAGCTGAAAATGTGGGATGACTGAAGCCTGCATAAATTCATCAGAAAATGCTATGATATGGCAATTAAAAGGTAGGTATGTAGTCTTTCAGACAATCAAAGCAAAGGTGATTATTTACAGTACAGTATTCATGGAAGTATTTTGATAGAGTCAGCATCTTCTACTGAAAGTCTATTGTTTTGGGGAGAGTTGTTTGTGCTTTTTTGCTTGATGATCTATTTATATATTTGCTAAGTTATTTCATAAATTATACTTTCCTCAGAATGAAAAACTCAGCACAAACATCTGCAAACTGTGAAGAAAGAACAATGATCTATGCCAAAAATCTTTAAAAACTGCAAGCTGTAAACACTGGACTAAGTTTGCTTGGACCAGGAAATGAAAACAGATTGGTCAAATATTAACTACATTTGCAGCTGCTAGAGGTAACAGGAGTGGGGTTGTTTTGAACACGAATAATTCTTAACTTCAAGCATATTAAAGAGACTACAATCTGTACAACACAAATCTTGGACGTTTTTCTTTTTTTTTTTTGACCATGATGGATGGTGTACAGTTTAACATTTTCTTCTCTGAACTTGGATGTCATAAATTTCACCGTTTTCTCTCTTAGTTCAAAATATTACAGATATTAAGATTGTTCCACAAAAACATTTTTCCTCCATCATGTTAACCATGAATTGATAGTAATACTTCAATAATAGACTTCAATAATGACACGTCTCAACAGCATCATGTTTTAATAGTAAGAAATTGTTGAATTTTAAAATATAACTATTGTCATGGAAGTAAATTAACTCTATTGAAGACTTCCCATAGGAATCTGTGCTTCCCATATACAATATAGCTCCCAGAACGATTTCCCATGTATCTGTCTGACATGCTTTCTACTTGTGAAACTTGTATCACAGAAGTAATAAAAATGTATTAGTCTATGTGATTTCTAAGCAATAATTTCTAATATTGTATGTACAATGCCACCAATACAGTAAATTCTCCTTCTTTTGACATCTGTCTTTGGAATTTATATGAGAACAAAGCATTTTAAGAACTCTATCTACATAATTTGTTGCTTATTTACTATGTAAAAAACCCTTTTAAATAATTTTCCTTTCCCAAAGGATGATTCTCTGTAGCAAGATCCTAGGTTGTCATGCCAAGGCATAGAGGGCAATCAAACCCCCCATCTATAATTTCTAATTACCATATCAAGCATTGATACACACCATTTTACAACAGCAGATTTAAGCCCTGATGTCTGTATTTTATTCATGTGCATACAGATCAGACCTACACCCAGTATTATTTTTCTTGGCATGTTGCTAGTATATAGCTTATTTCTTCCAGATAGCTTTGAGTGTATTATATATTTGTCCATTGCTGTAATGAGTAAATCAGAACTTGAGTATAGACATGTAGCTATTCGAGAACATTAAATTTACTGCACAGGCTCTCAGCACTTGGTGATAGACACAAGTTAATCTGCATTTCTTATTGCATGACCTAATTCAGCAAAGCACTTAACTAAAGTGCTTGATCTTAAACAAACACTTAAGTCTTTTCCTTTCAGAGATTTTTCTTTTTTAAATTAGTATTCCATTTCATCAAAATAATGCTATTTTCTAAACACAAACAAACAAGCTAGAAGTTTTTCAGTCTACACTTTCTGCTGGAACTCAGCACACAGGATTAATGTCTTCTGTGAAGCTTTAGGGAAACAGGGCAAAGCAGCAATCAACAAGCCATATGAACTACCATTTTACCACTACCACTAAGAAGAAAATAATCACCTGCCTCAGTTTAAAATAAAAGACACTGTGGTTCAAATAATAAAAAAAATAAATGTCTCATTTTGCTGGGCAGGGCTATAATAATCTAGGACTAATCCAAAAATGTCCAGGGCATAACTCAGTCATCAGTTTATGAGTGTTTTGGAATCCACTTTATTGATTGAAGACATTCTGTACTATCAAATATTTTTTTTCTCTTGTTTGCAGAAAATGAAACCAGTTTGATAAAGACAAACAGAGAAGAAATTCTGTCTTGGAATTTATCAGAACAGATTTTAGTTTTGTTGTAGATATGCTTGTAGGACAACATAATAATCAGTAAGTATAGATGTCATTTGTTCTGTGATTATATTCAGTGTGATACAGAATGGTGATGAGTTTTGTACATTTTGGAGACGGTCACATTAAAGGCAGCTACAGAGATGACAGAGGCTCTCACTTCTCCTGGAGCCACATGGAGAAGACCCTCCACAGAAGTGGAGTGACATTTCCACATAGAAGTGTCAGCAGATATAAGTTGCATTGAGAGAGGCTTTATTTTGACAGATTTTTTTGTAGTGATATATTGTTCAATGGAAGAACCTCCCCAAGGACATGGTGAATACTCCATCACTGGAAGGTTTTTTTTCAAGGTATGATTGGACAGGATGCTCTATATTCCAGCGTCCCTTTCCCATGATGACCAGGAGACCTTTTGAGGGCCCTTCCAGTCTGGGCTGTTCTGTGAATTAAGACAAACTTGTAAATTGCTAGAGAGCAGGTATTTCTTTCTTTGTGCAGTGACTAAGGTTTTATAAATGTAGACCTTGCACAAGCTCTTATTTCACTGCTCTCTTGTGAAGAATACCATGTACTGAAAGCTTCTAGACACCATTGCACAATTTGATAGATTGTCTGCCACTTGCACAGGAATTTTCCACAACTATAGCATACCATTGACTGTGAACTGTGGCCCATAGGAAAGAAAGTCTAATCTGTAATTAAGAAACTTAGTACATAATTAGATTTGACACAGTAGTTATTGTATTTTTGTCTGATCTCTTCATACATGTTCCTATTTATGCACTCTTAGTTTAAGGTCAAGATGACTCCCTAAATGAGTAAAATAATTATGGAAATACTGATTCTATCTGGCTTTTGAAATGCTTCATTTAGTTTCACTGCTGAAATTCAGTAGTTACAAGAAACGTAGTTGAAAAAAAATTATCCCTTTGTACTTTTTTCCCCTTCCTAAAAACCTTAGTATGTATTTGTTTTTATTTACAATACAGTTAAAGCCCACTTTCTATTCTTTCAGGATTCCCATGGCACAGAAAGACCTTACCAGAACTGCTCAGCCTGCTGCTGTGACTCTCCACAACCTGTGCAATGCCCAGGATCCTATGCCAGACCCCAGGGCCACTAGTTCCTGTCCCTGCAATGCTGTAGCAGAGCTGTCACCAGCCTCCCTCACCCCTCCCTTGACTAGCCTCTAGGCTGGTGTCCCAGCCTTGCCCTGCTCACCCTGGTCCCTGCCTGAAGCCTAGGTAGGGGGTGCCTCTGTCTGCTTCCTCTGTCTGCATCCTCTGTGTGTGCAGGGAGTATCTCCCCCTGCACCCTGATACATTCTCCCTGTTAAATAAACACAAAATGTCTACTATCACTTAGTTTATACAAATTAATTTCCCAAGGAAAAGAGAGAGAATTTGAGTCAGAGTAATTTAAATGTGCCAAGAGAAGTCTTAGCACAGACTGCCCACAGGCGCTCTGTGCTTGGAGTGCCTTTCCACTGGGGTTACAGCTGCCTGCAAGTCACCACAGTTAAGCTGCTATGTTGTTTAGGTTTGGATTTATTTTTTGTTCCTGCGTAGACTCTCATCACAAACAATATTACAGCCTCAAGAAGACAAAGTTCAGTTGCAAAGTTGAGAATGTAACAGTTCTCAGAACAATTTTTTTAAAGAGTGTTTGTTTACACTCAATACACTCAGTACTCCATAAACTCAAGCAAAGGAAAAAGTACACTCCAGACCACACAGCAAATAAAAGGGCTAGAGTTCATTATAAGGCCAGAAGCACACACATGTGCACATGCTACAACCTTGTTTTTAAAAGGCTGTTAGTAAGCCAAAAGATAAATTATGGTTACAAAAATGCATTATTTAATCCTGTATTTAAATACCACTTTACTGTATCCATAAATTTGTGCTCTAACAATTTTCACCCATCCAGGATGACACATCACTATCAGACTCATTTTTTGGGAAGACATATTTTCTGTCTGCAATAAGATTTAGTCACAGAGGGTTTAGAGAAGGAATCTACCATCTTGCAAGCAGTGGTAATTGATAAGCAGACATGATTGGTATGTGCTTGGTGGACACTTAAGGAAAACTTAGACCTGTCTAACTAACTAGCTAATTATCATTTCAGATCTAATAAATATCACAATAAAGATTATATTCAAATCTTTGGTGAAGCAAAGCATCTCCTTTTGCATTTCTAGAGCCAGTAAACTAAATACTGGATATCTGTCTAGCATTGTCAGATGCTTCTCTCTGCGTAAACCAGGAAAAGATAAGTGGTCAAAATAGAACCTACTGTAAGGAAGATAAAACAAAACATTACAAAAGTCAGACAGAGAACAAGTTGAAGAGAAAGAGATATAGATAGGGATATGCAGACTTTGGAAGAAGGCATCACTCGGAGATGCAAAGGAGCTCCTTCTGAGTTTGTAATTTAGGCAGCAGCAGCAGAGAGTAAAGTCTACAGATGAATAGATAGACAGCTGTTTAGAGGCATGCATAAAGAGGAATGAATAAAACTCAAAGCCAGAAACAGTAGGATTAGATGAAAGTAAAAGGATGAGCCTTTGCAAAAAAAAAAAAGGAACTTGATATTTTTCTGCCCTTTGTATTTCCATTTTTCTATCCCCTGTAAATACCATTAAACTGTCAGCAAAAAGTACATTACAGGATTTTAAAATGCTGTTCCTTGTGTAGAATATCACAATGATTCCAGGACAATTTAACCTGCTAATTCTAGTTTTAAGTATGGGTTCTGTACCTAATGAGCCAAAGATTGCTAGTAGCACAACTCATGTTTCACCTTATAGACTTTTGTTTTGCTTGAGTTTTTGATTCATTCACTAAACAGATGGACAGGGTGTTAAATAGAGTTGTGCTCTTAAGCAGGTTATTGTTGATACAATCTCTCTTTCCTGTCACAGAAGTGGGAACAGGGTGAAGAAACAGTATGGAAGACTCCTTCTCCAGTCTTGGCTTCAAGACCAGTTGTCCAATCCCAGTCACTGTTCTAACCTGTTCTTTCTTTCCTCTTTCCAGTTCTGCTCTCTGTCAGCATCCAATTCCTTTTTCATAAATTCCATTAAGTCATGACAGACTCCTTCCTGAGTCTCCTTGAGAGCTTCCCCTGAAGATGATAAAGAATAATTCCAAAATGAAGGCCAGTTTTCTATTGATTACTAAGTCATTAATGCACAGTGTTGAAGATAAGAAGAATTATCTGAATTTCTTTAGTGTCCAGTGCAATTTTTTTGTTCCTATTCACAAAACCAAGATAATTTAGTTAAAAAAATAAAAAAATATACTCAATCTGAGGTAATAGAAAATATCATTCTGCTGTATGTAAGCTTTAAAAAATTGTCAAGATACTCTCAAATTACCTCTATGATATGCTTAGCTGTATGTAGACCTGACAATAGGGGAATTCTTTTTTTTTTTTTTACTATCTTCATATGATGATACTGTCAGTCTCCCTATTCTGCATGCCATTAAGGGACACTAAATTTTCAGTACTCATAAGCATGATTCTTAGTATCAGTAAGAAGACACATTCCTTATTTATATGTTTATTAAAGCATATAATATAAAAAAGTTTAATCTAAGATTTTCTATTCCACAGAATTAATCAGTCCATACATCCTGAAATCATGGCATATTAAAAATCATGGAATAGACAAGATCACCCCTCAGGAATCTCTGAACCATGAGATCAGGGTAGAGGAATGTTGGAAGAAGCACTTTCACTGGGTCAAATATTATTAGAATGGAGAACCCCTAAGCAAACCCGACATCAATCAGTCTATGTCTCCTGACAGGATGCATCCATGAATGCTGAAAGAGCTGGTGAACACCATAGCTGGGCCATTTATGGTCATCTTTGAAAGGCCATGGAGAATCAGGAGAGATGCCTGAGGACTGGAAAAAAGCAAATGTCACCCCAGTTTTTACAAAGGGCAAGAAGGAGGATTCAGTAGGACCAGCCAGTCCACCTCACCACAGTTCCTGGAAAGGTGATAGAGCGCCTCATTCTGGAGGCCATCTCTATCCACATGGATGACAAGAAGGAGATCAGGATGGAATCAGAATGGATTCAGCAAAGGGACATCACCCATGGTCAATCTGATTGCTTTCCACAGTGAAACAACTGCCTGGATGGTTGGATGAGGGGAGAGTGGTGGATATTGTTCCACCTGGACTTCCGCAAGGCTTTTGACACTCTCTCCCATGACAACCTCACAGGCAAACTCAGGAAGTGTGGCCTGGATGAGGGGACAGTGAGGTAGACTGAGACCTGTCTGAATGGCAGATCCCAGAGGATTGTTATCAGTGGCACAGGGCCTGGCTGTAGGCCTGTCACAAGTGGTGACCCCCCAGATTCAATGGGGGCCTGGCATTGTTTAACTTCTCCATCAGTGACTTGGATGAAGGGGCAGATGCCTCCTCAGCAAGTTCATTGATGACACAGAGCTGGGAGCAGTGGCCCATACCTCAGAGGGCCATGCCACCCTTCAGAAGGGCCTCAACAGGGTGGAGAGGAGGGCAGAGAGGAACTGTCTGAAATTCAACAAAGGCACATGCAGGATCCTGCACTTGGGGAGGAATAACCCCAGGCACCAGCATAGGCTGAGGGCTGATCTGCTGGGAAGCAGCTCAGAGGTGAAGGACCTGGGGTTCCTGGTGGACAGCAAGCTGTCCATGAGCCAGCAGTGTGTCCTGGAGGCCAAGAAGGTCAATGGTGTCCTGAGGTGCATCAGGAAGAGCATTGCCAGCAGGTTGGGGGAGGTGATTCTGCCCCTCTACTGAGCCCTAGTGAGGCACATCAGGAGTGCTGTGTCCAGCTCTGGGCTCCTCAGGACCAGAGAGACATGCTGGAGCAGGCCCAGTAGGGGGTGACAAAGACTATTAGGGGCCTGGAGCATCTCTCATACAAAGAAAGGCTTGGCTATAAAAATCTGAAGAGAGGGTGTCACTGGATGGATCCAGGCTGTGCTCAGTGGTGCCAAACAATAGGACAAGAAGCAATGGGCACAAACTGAGGCATATGAAGTTCCACCTCAATGTGAGAAAGAAATCTCTACTGGGCAGGTGACTGGAACTGATTATTGAGAGTGGTTGTGGAGTCCTCCTCACTGGAGATATTCAAGAACAATCTGGATGTGATCCTGTCCAATGCATTCTGAGAAGATCCTGCTTGAGCAAGCATGTCGAACTACTCTGATGCCTTCTAACCTGACCAATTCTGTGGCTTTTCTCCTCCTACATGATGAGATCAAGTTTTCTGTGTTTCCTTGTATGAGAGTTGCTCTAGTTCCATCATGATCTCAGTAGCACTTCACTGGATCCTCTCCCGTGTTTATATAGGTGTCTCTTACTGTGGAAACCAGAACCTGACACAACACTTGACGTGTGACCTCATCAGTGCTTAGTAGACAGAAAGGATCACCTCCCTCAATGTGCTGGCAACACTCCTCCTAAGGTAGCTAAGGATGCTGCCTTCTTTCATGCAGGGGCAAATTGTGTGAATACCAATGAGTTCATTGTCTTCAATAAGAATATTCTAGAGTATTCAAAGTCCTAAAGAAGATTGTCATCATTTTGAGAGAAAATCAGTCTGTTTAACTATGAATCCCTTTTTTAAGTAAAACTGAACATCATACTGCCTAACGCCTGTATTAATGTAAGATACTAGTACATATATACAACATATAGTCTTGACACACCTATTAGGGCAGGATGTTTATAGAGTGTAGTCTAAAGATATCACACAGTAGAGACTAATTTTTTGAAGCATCTTCTTGCTAGACAACCATTGAAATGCTTGGAAAACACATGCCAGAAGACCTTTAAAGTCATGTAAAGTCACCAGTAAAATAGAATATTGATTCCAAACATTTTAAAACTGTTTAGCAAGGGAATAACAGTCTTAGCCACATCGTTATAGCAGACAAATCACTTCTCTTTTTCTGTAACCCACCTGCTAACAGTTGCTCACAAGAACCTTCCAACATGTCTTAACATTGAGAAATGAAAAACTGATCTAACATTAGATATGCAAGTAGAAAATAATTATATACATTGCTAATGGCTTTAAAGAGGTTTGAGAAACAGTTTATGAAATATTGCAGGTACAAATGCAATGTGTTCATAAAAACACTCAAGAAGATGAAGATGAATAAACTGTAGATACAATAAATTAGTAACTGCTATTCTCTAACAATTAGTTTTAAAAAATTTGCTGATCAAGGTTCTTTTTTTTCACAGTTCCAGTTACATGACAGAATCATAAATAATGCAGTATGATCACCTTTTTAATACTCTATACTGTATGTCTGTTCTTCGTAGGCTTCCCGAGGGCTGACTAAAGCATGCTTTGAAATAATTAGAAATACATAGTTGATTTCTTTTCTGACTTATTGTTCTATCCCAAGAAACCTTTCACCCCTCCAAAATTGTGACTGCCTTAATTTTATTGCAGTTCAACAGCAACTGTTAAACATTTGTAATTGAAGACTTCAGAGAAACATTGGTTGATATATCAGCCATTTATTCTCAAGAATAAATCTCACCTTTCTTTCAAAAATAGAGTTTATTTGGGACAAAGCAGATAAATTAAGTAAAGTGCAAAAGTATTCAGAAGAAAATGAAATTCTCTTCCTACCCATTAGTATTGCAACTCCAATGCAAGTTTCTTTTTTGCGCTATTGGTTGGAAACTGCTCCAATTAAGTAATAGATTTGAAAGGCAAAAATGTACTGCACAATCTGAGAAATCATGACAAAAATATAGAGAAGAATCTAGAGAAAAAAGAAATCTAGAAAGTCTAGATAAAAATCTACAGTAATTCATACTTTGTTCAGATTTCACACTGGAAAGTGTGAAGATTAGTTAATATTTAGATATAGATAATAGAAATGATAGTAGTAAAAATATCAATAACAGAAAAATGAAAACTAGTGATTTCTTATTATTTAGATTTGACATAATCTTGAATTAAAAGTATAAATATATTATCTGAATTTTCTGCTATACAGAAGAGAACTGCTGAAAGCTAAGAGATTTTCTATTCTTTTTAAGATAAATTTCCGTGCCACTTCAGTATCTGTCATCATGACTACCATTCTATTTCCAGCACTTACCTGAGTAATGATGCCCAAGTTTTATACCTCAACTGTGTGCTGGAAAGAAACATACTATTTTGTGTATTACTGCATAGAAATGAGACAATTATATACCATTGGTCTTTAAAACTCTTCCCATTTTTCAGGCAGGGAATATTTTACCTTACAGATGAGTTAAACTAAACAGCATTACATTTCTCTCCATCTCTGACTTCAGTTTTTAAAACTAAAGCAAAACAGCTGCTCATCCAGCAATACAGGAGGAATGGGAATGTCTCTCACTGCTTTGCTTTTTTCTTAACTATTAGGACATAGAGGAAACTAGTCTATCTTGCATTTACAAAGAGTGAGATATATGATCTAATGGGGAAGAATTCCATCTACCTACCATTAACTCATAAATTGTAAAGAGTGTTAAAAATAAAAGATAATACAAAATGTAGAATAAACAAAGGGAAAAATTATAAATGCTGCTTCTTTACTTTTTCCAGCTAAGGAGATAATGATAAATACACATAAACACACAGTCATCTGTTTTGAAATGTGATTGGGACAGAATTCTCACTGCCACATTTATCATAGAGAAAACTTTGCATTTATAGGAACAATTGAAATGCTGGATACAGAAGGATTTCTGACCATCTTTAGCAACAATCTTTTCTCACTAGCTTGAATTGCTGGTCATTTTCAGGGAAGAACGAAGCAAATATATTGCCTGAACAAAGAAAATTTGTCTTTCAAATTTTCTTTCTACAGTCATCAAGACTGCAGGGCATATTTATAATGTCAGTCCTCAGTTCACTGTGTGCTTGGAATAGAGAGTTCTTCAGATGTTTTGTCCTGAACCAGAAAACAAGTATGCAAAAACAATCTGTCCATGATACACTGAATGTTCAATATCTGGCAAAGAAGCTAGAAGACTTTTGATACACATAGTAAGCTGGTGTGGAAGACTAAGTTTGTGTAAATGTGAAATGAGAAAACTTCAGAGGACATGATGGAAGGAGAGACACTTTAAATACAGACATTAATATTAGGTTTATGCCTATTTCTGATCAAAACGTGGTTTTGAACCTATTTTATCTTCTTCTGGTGAGAGCAACTCCAGTTCATGCCAGAAGAGGGGAGTCTTCTCTTTCACCACAACTACCTGGGCATAGTAACTGTTTGTCTTGGGTTGGACTACCCTTGTTTTCACAGTTTGTCCAGACTGAACCTTTTTTTTTTTTTTTTTTTTTAAAGAAAAAGGACTTAGCATTCCAGATGTGACTTACAAATAAAAACACCTTCACTAAGTTCATGTGTTTTTACATGTGCACAGCATGCTTTTTCATAAGAACCCTGAAAAGGCAGTACCAGCCTAAATTCATTAAAAATTACCCTGCATTAGACATGATCTGATTGTGACAGAGAGGTAAGAGGAACTTGGGACATAAAAAGTTAAGGACATGTTTTGATAGTGAGCTAATGGGTTTCCTCACAGGTTTTAAGGCTATCTAATTAGAGTCTATATTTAATTCTATTTTTTTTTAATGTTACACAACTAACACCACCTTTGCTATAATCTTGTTACAAATACGTTTGTATGGCAGTCTGAAGAATGTCTGACTTTTTCTGTCTGGACTTTAGAGGGACAGAAAAAGTCCAGAGGGAAACAGGCTTTTGGGAAGCATTTTTGAGTGAAAAGGAAGATGCATATCTGTTATATTTTTTTTGCTCATCATGCAGCATGGAAAAATATCTAAAGATGCAATAAAAAGGAGTGACAGAATTAATGGAAGGCAGGAAGACACAATGCAGTTAATGCAACATTCTTTATAATGCTCCTAAAGAGGAGGAAAAGACTTCAGTTTTTCCAAATCCAAAGCGTCTGATTTTAAGAGCTATTCAAATACTACAGCAGAAGTTGAAAACAAGGGATCTGATCAGATCATCTCACAAAGACAATGCCATTAGGAGGTTTGTTGAGAAAAAAAATTGGTCTGAATTATCATATTCAGCTCAAATCCATGACCTGAATAGACCATGTTACCACAATCATGTTTCAACTTCTTCTGTAGCCAGCTAAAATAATGGTTTGACCATTTTAGCCATTATATTATTCAAATAAAGCCTGAAACTCTGTAGGAGTTTAAAATATATACAACAACCATCTTTATAAAATTTATTATAGCCTGGGTAGAATCCAGCTGGGTAGAATGGCAAATGGCCACCACCATTGCTAATGTAGAAGGAAGGTCCTTAGAGACATAATTAAAAGTCTAAAGAGGAAACTGTCACACTGTTGGAAAGAAAGGAAAAAAGAAAGCCCACTAGGGGACAGAGATCAAATAGAACAATATTTTACTCTGTTCCACTAAATATAACAATTAAAACCCAATATTTTTGTTCCTACAGAAAGCCAATTCTAAACCAGTTTTCTAAGTACAATGCACTTTATACTTAAATAATGCCTTTTGGATGGGTTTGCCAAGAAAGTTCGCAGATATTAATTGCAGAGATCAGTTAATCAGCTTGAGCCAAAGGGACCCACTGAGGTTTGAGCTCTGATCTAAAACCTGAAGTATGTTTTGTATCTTACCCCTTCACGGACAACACTCAGTTTTATCTTCGAGGAGTGTAGCAGCCTCAAAGAGAGAGAGAGGGATACAAAACTTCAAATAAATTTGAGTTGCCAGGCCAAAGGTCAGCAGTCTAAGACGTCAGGAGGTGAACTGCAGGCACACAGTTAACAGACCTAGAAAGTGGATGTTCTGTATTGTACCATTGTTTTTCAAATCAAAATGTATTCTTGCAAGAACAGTAAAACAAAGTGTTGATTATACCACCATTTAAGCAATGTTGCGTGAGAGGCCAAAGCACTAGTAAGAGTGCTGCTTTTAGCATTTTGCACAAGCTGGAGCTTACATAGGGGGATATCTCAAAGCAATCCACATAGTACCTGTATAGCTCCTAAAGCATACAACAGTCTCTCAGCTTAAAAGCAGGCAGTTCAGGCTACAGACTATGAATATTTCTAAGCTATAAAGCAAAGATATTACTGTCAATGCATCCCTAATGGAAGCAAAAATCCTAAAGAGATAACTAAAATATTGCTAAAGTAGCAATCAAAAGAAACCCACAAGGTCTTGTCCTGAGGTCAGAATGTGACATTTGTATTTCTTCTATTTTCAGTACAGAAGGGGTAAAAACTAATACATAGTATCAATCAAGTGAGGAATGAATGCTAAAGTAGCTTAAAAAAGACACTTAGTTAAATTAATTTCAAGTGTTTTAAAAAACAGAACTGAAAATAAATGCCAGGGATGTGTCAGATAGAAAGAAATGGAAAAAAATGTAGCATTTTTGAGAATTTGTGTGGCAGCACGGAAACATGAACATAATGACGTATGGGGAGATCTCAGGAAAGTCTATATACAAATCCTATGGCAGCAAACTATCAAAATAAGATTTTAAAAAAGGATGAAAACTAATGTTTTGAGACAGAAAGTTTACACAGATGGTAAATTTAATTTACTTTGGTTAGTGAATTAATGCACTTAAAATTCCCACAGGAATCTCATTGAGAAGAACCCTGCCCAAGAATTTATGCTCAAGAAAATAAAGATAAGGCAGAAGGTAAGGCACAGAGAATTCCACAGAATTGCCAAATACAAAAAAAAAACCAAACAAAAAAAAACCAAACCAAACAAAAAACAAACAAACAAAAAAAACAACAAAAAACCAAAACAAAAAAAACCCCAAAAACAACAACAACAAAAAACCTTGAAATGTTTACTATTTACACAATGATGTTTCTATAAGTAAATTACTAAAATTCACTACAAAAACTGTAATGTTCAAGAACACATAAGGCATCAGAAAAAATCTGCTGGGAAAATTCTGATCCTAGCAGCTTCTTCAGGATGAGAATTTCTTCCAGTGAGAAAATTAAATGAGGGGGTGGCACCACAGAGAAAAGATCCAATACTAGCTAAGTGAGCTGAAACAAATGAACTGGAAGACACCAAACAAACATATAACTAGTATGGGAAATTAACATTCCTCCCACAAACCTGCTGTGTATGTTGGCAAAAACTGAGAAGACAAAATTATTTGTGATAGAGATTGAATTACATTTGAGTAAGTAATGCTGCAAGTATCATTATTCATTAGAATCTGTTAATCAATTTTTTAATACAATATAACATTTAACTTTTGACACTTAAAGTAAAGAAAAAATAATCACATATACAGAAGTTTCTTTTAGAACAAGCTAGAATATTTATTTGTAACTTCAGTCAAGCTATGGAAAAGAGAGAACAGAAGGTAACACCCTTTTTCAAAGTGTCACTATAAACATGGAGTAAGTTCTGGAAATTGGTTCATTCTAAAACACTTGTGCCAGCATCCCAAGGAGATTATCAGTTTTAGAGGCAAACTGAAGGGAATAGGGATCTTGTTTTAAAAGGAAAAAAAATTCATGGTTCATTTACTAGTGAGAAAAATGGACATTAAGAACAGGAGCTATAGTGCTTGATAAAGAAAGAAGTATGAGGAATCCAATGTTCAGTATAAAAAAAATTATGCATCTATTTTGAAATTAATTTATCATAAGTGAACTGGGTTCAGAATAGAAGATGTTTCAAAAATTACAGTGTTGACATCACTTTAAAACATCTTCCATAGCAATTCCATAGTTAGAAATATTTTGTGGGTTTTTTAATTCCTTGATCTAAAAAATCGAAGTTTTTAAAACCTCACCTTTCTACAATATGCATACTATCTGGATGTTTTTAGGCTTAACACAGCTATGGTCATAAAGTCTTATTAAAATATATTTTCCAAGTTCAGATCATACTTTCTCCATGGCATTTAGTCAAACAATCTGATGAAAACAATCATTTGGGCCCATTTGGCCCTACAGTTGTATTGTATGATTTATGAAGCATTATAGAGTAACATATGTTTCTCTATAATGCACATGAATGTCAGGATTATGTCTTAGGTTTGACAAATACCATGAACATCACTGTGTTACTGTTCTCTTTTGAACACCTAAACCTGGTAAGCAAACTACCTGGAATCACCCATGACAGCAGAGATTGAAATACATGAAAACTGGAAACTTTGTGAAAAGTTACTCTGAATTCTAAGTTATATCAGTAGACTACAACTTTTTTGATCACATATCCCTTTATAATTTATAGCTTATAACCATGCACTACTATGTTAATATATTATGTATAAAATACTTTTAAATAAAAATTTTAAAAAAACATTATATAAAGAAAAATTAAGTACTCTATTTTTATTTATGAATGGTACAAGATATACTTTCTTCCTGCACCCCAGTGCATTAGCTTGTGCCCACCCCACTTTGGAGGCTACTAGACTAGACTGCTGAGGGGTGACAGATATTTTTTAAGGGACTGGTTGCTTTCACCTCATCTGATTGGGGCCTGCTGTAAGTTACATCTTCCTCCCAGCAGTATCTTCTCCCTTATTTTTTTTCTTCAGTCTTAACTATGTACACTTTACAGAGCTGTTAAAATAGACTGTATCTATTGCCTCTGCAGCTCATACTGTCCCCAGTGTTGGCAATTAGCAATCATAGTCTTAATTAGCTTGACCCACCTGGCTGTTTTGCTACTAATAAATCAATTAATTCAAATCACATCGAGGAACTTCTGTGTAGTACCCTAGCCTAATCACTACTGGTCATCCTTGTATATGACTGTTTTATGTGCTAGAGAAACTTAGTATCTAGGCTGAATTTGTATTCTCCACAGATAGGCAGCCTGTCAAACAAGTGCAGAGTGTGGTTAGTATTTTTAATGTATGTAGGGATTTGGCAAAAGCCTCAGCAGAGTGCAAAGGAGAAACTTGGGATGTAAGCTATAAACACTTTGGCACACTGAATTGGATGATCTTTACTTCTCCCTGGATTGTG
>VWYO01027402.1:11660-23968 GCA_013400275.1 Rhadina sibilatrix | reverse complement strand
CAGTAGTTAGGCAGAAGGTTGTTAGAAAACTTCCTGTTGTTCTAAAGTCTTTTGATCCCTGGTCATATTCTGAAGCAGTATAAAGTAAATGGACCTCGAGTAGACAGCAAAATGATCAGGAGCCTTTTTTGCCTCTAGAAAGGCAAATAATTTGCTAATTTGATCTAAATAGAGGTGGTTTTTTGCATTCTTTTTAGGAAAGGAAGAAAAACATCCATACAGAAAATAAAGAACTATCTTAGACATCATGTCCATTACCATAGCATTTTACTTTACTACATGATGCAACTCATAGCATTGTGCATGCTAGTTCGTCAACACAAAATAATTTGATTGCTTTTGCCTAGTATCTGTTGTATTTAGTATACTTTTTGACAGTGTTAAAATCTTAAGGGAAATACTTCTTCAGCATACATAACTAAGAGTAAATTAAATTTAAAAGCATTTTAGATTGGCTTGGAAGAAAATGGTAAAAAGATGTTTCAGGGCAAGCAAATGAGATTACAAGGAAAAACAAGACATACTCCAAGAAAGCCTCTGTAGAAGATTTGAAAGACAATTGAATAAATCCCTCAAATCAGGAACAAAATGTGTAAACTCATTGTGAAAAAGGATTAAGTTACTATGATAGAAATAAAGTGATCAGATTTTTTCCTTTTTCTTGGAAAAATTACTTGAAAAGTAAATAGGAATAAGTAAGTAGGAATAAGCAAGAGAGACTGTGCATACTCCTCTGTTGTTTATTCCTGTTTACTTCCCCTGCAAGCTCTTATACTTCCTTATATGCTCTACACATTCAATTTCTTTTCCTTTACCACCAGCATAATTAGTTTGCCTTGTGTCCTAATCCCTCTTTACCTGCCTTTGCCATAAGGCATTAAATGGATTCTGTACACTGAGGTTTTTCCTTGCTCTTCTCACTACTGCATTTAGCAGTGTCTTTGCTATCTAATTTGTATCTCTATTGTGCTATTCCTATCAGCAGAAGTATCTACACTGAAGTGTTTTGGAATAATTCTAGAACTTTTTAAAATTTTGTCCTCCTGTATGTTTACAGGAGATATAACAAAGATAGGAAACGTACCTCGTCTTTGAAGGAGGAATCAGTAAGATTTGCACAGAATTCCACAATCCCTAGAAAGCTTGATATTCTGTACAGATGAAATACTTTTTTTTCTGTATTCTGAAATACTTTTTTATATATTCCAGTGGAGTATTTGTAATGATCACTGTCTTAATCTCATAACTTTAGCTGACCATATATGTCTGTACACCTGTAAGCTGGAAATTTCTTGTAATACCCACTTGACACAAGTGGAACTGAACTACAAAGAGCTTAGGTCACACACAAAAAAAGCAGAAAAAAACCAAAAAAAAAAAAAAAAAAAAAAAAAAAAAAAAAAAAAAAAAAAACCAAAAAAAAAAAACCAAACCAAACCAAAAAAAAAAAAACAACAACAACAACAACAAAAAAAAAAACGGAACCCAATTTTCTCAAGAATCCCTGGGGGTGCCCCAACAGACATTTCTCCTCCAGAGTAACTGCTTCTGGTATTTGCAGATTTGGTACGTACCTCTATCACTAAATAAAATATTTTTCAATATGTAAGAACAAGTGCCATCTTGAGAAGTATTTTTGTTGATACGAAGAATTTATAATATATGTTAACTTGATGGTATCTTTGATCTAGAAGACATGCCTCCTACTAATAAAATGCATTCCAAAGTAAGAAGTATATTTGCTAATGTCATAGATATAATTTTTATGTGGAAAATGAATGTAGTAATTTACATATTTCTATGTTTCTTTTCTTTCATTTAATATTCCATCTTATTTTTAATTCATGGGAGATATTGTATCTCAGAATAGGAAGGAGGAGAGTGAAAGATATGTGGCTTGAGGATTACAAGAGAAGTTATACTCAATATTACTAGTTGTTGGAGGTTATTCCATCTAACATAGCAACCAAGTGGAGGGAGTTTGAGAACATGGCTATCTATCATGAATGGAAAAGCAGCAGCCAAGGAAAGCATGAGGACATGACCCAGGTAGAACAAGAAGAGGAAGTACATAGTTAAAATAAGTCACTTGGAAGCACCAGATCGATATTGGAATCAAAAGACATTGGGACAAGCAATTCTGAGCAATTCCACATACTCACCAAGGAAACTGCAACAGGATGAAACTAAGTGCCTGAGTCACTTAAGCTGTCTAGAAGGACAGCTGTCAGTGTTACGAAGTATTGAGAGTTGAATGACTGGTGTACAAAGGTGTTCTTTAAACTGTTTGCTCAAACATCAATATACTTTTTATATACTTTTGATTGTCAATCAGCCACTTTTTGTGGTTGATCTACTAAGAATAATGTAAACTGCATTATTAAGCAATATCAACATCAACTTCCTTGAAGTGCCTAAATTATGTTCTGAGATGGACTACCAGTTTATTCTAAGAAAACTGAAAGCAGGTACTTTCATTCACTTTTCAAAAAAACATCAAAAATCATCAATTTTCACTTTCTTAACCTTCTATCAATGTTATTTAGGGAAACCAAAGACAGAATTTATTTTAATATACCATGAAAACTAAGATAGTCAATTATTTTAAAATATAGCTATTGTCTTGGTTGGACGTTCAATGTTGTGCCTTATACTAAAGAGCCCGGTTTGTGGAAATGAAAGAAAATACACCTATTGGTCTTAAGTAACAATAGCAACAACAATAACATTATTTTCAGTCTTGCTGTTTATCCCACATATTCTACATTGCCCAAACAACAGGCAGAATAGAAAATAAACAGGCATTCTCTACCCTCACTGGAGGGTTTTCAAGCACACACCCAAGTCTTTATCTAAAAGTGTGAAAAAAAAAAAAAAAAAGAAAATAAAGTCATAATCTATAGTGTCCAAATCAGTACCAGAATCAGTAATAGCAGCTGTATGTCTCTTTAATCATAAATATTTTCCTTCATAGCTCTCAGCATGGAAACCTGACTGCCAGTAGAACTGATTTTAATGACGAATGATTGAGGGAAGTTCTCTAGATACATGAACACCACCACAAATTACCAAGCAGGGATGAAGTACGCCCATTCCTTCTATGCCCTGGTGCCTGAGTTCTGCATTAAAATACAAGGTAAATTTATTTAATACTCTTGACCTACCTAACAGATTTGTTCTACAGATCCAAGCTTCCCTTTGTGCACAGTTTGTTTGGATTCCCTGCTTGGCTTGAAAGCATTTATTCTTGAGCCTCTCTATTAACAAAGCATATTATAACCAATATTATATGCTAAGCAATTTTTAAAATTCAAATTCAGATACCTAGTACTGTTTGCATGAGACAAATTAATTTCATCTACTACACTTCAAAGCTTTACAGCCTTGCAAGTGCAGCCTTTACCTGAATGGTGTCTGATTCTGCTGCTTGACATTTTTTCTCGTACATAAACATATTTCTGCAAACAAATACTTCTCTATTCTGAACAGAAAGTCCTTAAGTTTCACAAATATCTAATTTTTGCCTGTGATATAAAATGTACAGATCTCTAATTTCATACTTTAATCACAATCAGTGTCTTGAAAGATTTGCAAGAAAACAAAATAATCATCCTGCCCCTCAGTTCTAAAATTATTGCTTCCTGAGGATACCATAATTTTAAAAAATCCTCAGTCTGGAAATGACTTCAGTATCACATGTTACTTCTGGGCCAGCCAAATATCTTTACTGTGGTTAGTGGTCTGCAAGACAGTGCAAAAGACTTCAGTTTGATTCCCTGCTTTTACTTACTTGACCAAACAGACAGCTACATTTGTGTCTATATAACAGCTTTCATCAAAGATTCTCTGAAGATGCACGGCAAAAAAAACCGCAAAGCTGTTGCTGTTCTTAGGGTGATTTTACAGAGGAGACCATGCAAGAAATATCAAGAAATATGAAATAAATTTTTTAAACTTGAGAATATGTCATTATGAGAGATCTAGATTTTGCTAATATTAAGTGTTTCTACTAGTTTTAAGTGAACCTACAGCTCTGTGTCAAGCCTAAGAGACCTTAGCATCATCAAATATTGCTATCTTACACAGGTCTTATAAGGCAGTTTTCAGAGAAGTCTTCATCAAGTCTTCACTGGTTTTCAATGTACCTCCAGTGTGCTCTATTGGCAAGGTTCTGGTCAAACCTGAATTAACAAGATTTTTATGATAGAAGCTAATTCTGCACAGAAGTACTGGACTATCTACAATGAGTTTCAACAGTCATGCAAAAGCATTTTCAGTTTGCTTTCTGTCCTATTTGATAGTATCTGTACTGTTTTTGTAACTGAGCTGACAATCATTGGATCAGCAGAGTCACAACTACTTGTCTCAGCTATCTTGAAACACGTGGTATAGAACAGGGGAATTTTGATAATCATAAGGTTGATCATAATTTCAGTAACTACTTTGGTGATAGAGTATATATTACATAGTCTTAAACTGAAAAAGGTTAAGAAAGGTTCGTTTCAAAGTTGCTGACAAAGAACAACAGAATAAGGTAAAAATAATAAAAAAGAAAGACTAGCTTATATTGAAGCTAGTACATTTATCACAGTACTACTGATGAGGATACCAAGTTAGAGTGGAACATAAACTGAACAGATCACTATGGTATTAAAAGGCAAATGCCACTTTGAGCTGCATTACCAAGACTATTGTATATCATATACAATAAATAATTACTCTATTGTCTATGGAAGCTTCAGCTAGAATACTATTTACAAATCAGACTAGTGAACTTGCTGGTATTTATGGTAAAATGAGTAGTACTCATGGAAAAGTAACATGAGTGCTAACAATTTTCAGAAATACAACGTGAGAAATGTTTGAAGGAAAAGGTATTGTTAGGTCTATGTAGAAGGTGGAAGAATGAGACAAAAAAGAGACGTCTTCCAGTGTTCAAAAGTCTGCTATGAAGTATGTCTAGGACAGGACAAAAAGGAATCAGCTTATTTAGAAGGAAAAGTATTCTGTTTAGCTGTTAAGAAAAACTAACATTAGAGGCAGTGAAGTACTGGAGTAGGCCAGTACTTCAGTATACGAAGGGTATAGTGAGATTTTATTAGGAAATTTCGAAACATGTCATGGACATGTTCTATACATAATAATCTTGTCTCAAGATTACAAGTCCTGAGATTTGTTACCGAATCTGCAATAACATGAATTCAAGGTGACATACATACTACAAAGATTCAGTTTAAAGGGAAGTAACACATCTTTATGTTACAGAAGTAACAGTGGTGATGTTGAGTGGTTTGTGTCTCCTGGTCACCATCACAATACTCGCTTTTCATCTACAAGGGGTGATATGTGTAACCTATAGATACTTTATATTAATGAATTACTTTTCCTGTTACAAGTAAATAAATTTAGAGCCTACATTACTGGCCTAGCCTTTACAGTAATACAAAAATACTTTAAAGGCTGGAAGTTAGATTGTTTTGAATAAGACAGAGTTAAATATTTTAAGCGCCAGAAGTTTCTTGTTATGTATTTTTTTGATTTTTTTCCATTTTTTTTTCGCATTTTTTGCAAAATGAGACTGAGCTAGCTGCACAGATGAATAGTATTTTCTATTTGAGTCTGGAAAAATGTATCTAGTGATACGCTTCTACACAGATTTCCTGATTAAATGCTTCCTAAAACTATGCATGGAGGACCAGATGTCTATGCCTTTCCTCTGCTTAAATGGGGCAGTCCAATTAAAGATAGCATTTGTTTTAGCTCTAATTTTAAAGCAATTGTTTCAATTCTGTCAACATCTCTTACAAAGCACTAAGCAATGCTTTCATATATGTATATGTGTGTGTTTGTGGCTGGTCTGTAAAATCAATAATGTCACAGAAGAAGTTGCAAGGATGTACTTCTTTTGTCTTTTAAGAGAAATATATGAATTGAGTTAGAAGAGCCTATAGCATGCAGTTTCCTTCTAAAAAAATGTGACTTGGACTGTATTTCAACCATTCTTTAAACTTTTAGGGAGAAAGGGAAAAAAAGAGAAGAAAACATACTGAAACCCTAAGCTATCCTACATTAATAAAGACTGGAAAAGGAAATAGCAATAATGTTATGTGAGGCACTGACAATGATGCTTGGATTAACGTGCTTTGCACACCATCAAAACTATTTGTTTTTGCTATGCTACCTGAAGACTCTGCTAATTAGTTCTGTGATTAGGAGTAGCAAACCAGATATTTTAAGTATTGCTTTTGCTAGACATGTCACTGAACTGACAATGCCACAGAACTGCTAACTTTGTAAACAGAGTTCCCACCATAGTTCTTAGGTCACAGCTTGTGGTAGTTCTTCAGTAGCAATGTATTCGCTATTAGTGCAATAACAATTAATTTGCAGTAACAGGTCAGCCAGAAGAAACTGAATTAAAGTGATCTGTAAAACCACAATGCCTCCTTGGTTTGGGATGGGTTGTAGAGCTGCTTAAAATTTAACATTTATGCTGTCTAGATCACAAAGGCAAACAAAGTATTGATGATATTTTTTATTTACATGTATCCAACATAAAATGGCTTTTGGTTGCACACAGTGTGTTAATTTACAGAAGCCAGAAAAGATACATACACATGAAAGCTTTTCAGGTACACCAAAAAATCACAAGCAAGAGAATTAAAATATTCTGTGTAAAAAAAAAAAAATCACAGCTGCTACAGACTCAACGTCATACTCTAAGAATAGCTCACTCTTTCTGTGAGAGTATTTCACAAAGAACAGTTTCTTGTAGTCCTTCAAATGACAACTTCCTTTGTTTCTTCCTAAGAGCCAATGCCTTGTCCTCATCATCGCTAACTCTGCTCTGAACAGAGGTATTTCTTAACATTACAGGTAGGATGAATTACACAAGTGCAATTAACTTTTATAGTGGAAAATCACATTTTTGTATCCTTGAAATCAAATATACTGAAAGACTCTCATGCCCTGAAAAATTAATTTAAACTCACAAACTGCAAGTTACCAATGTTGAACGACCCACATTTAAAGTTTAAACTGAGCTAAAATACTTTGAGGGTTCAAAAAACCATTTAGACAACTGTTCACTATTTCCTTTATTTTCCTTGTCCATCTATACACACATGGAATAAATTTCTCTAATTAATTTCTCACACACACACTGGTGGGGCCACAGATTTGGAGAAATTAGTTCAAGGTCAAAGACCAACACTTTGGATGTGAAATCAAACTAACTGATAAAGTGGGGCAGCCAATAAACAGAGGAAATTCAGAGTAGTACCTGGATAGCACTGCCAATTGCAAACAGTATTTGGCTTATGATCGAGTGGTAGAAGTGCATGAAAAATACTTCAAAAAGGAGACCAGGTTTTGGACACAATGTTTTAATTTCCTATATTCTCCAGGTTCCTATGATTTAAAGTAATGCCAATAGGAAAGTTTACACCTTCTTTTCGTAACTATACCTCACTAAAATGAACAAACAGGAAGTCTATTAGATGTTTCCAACAAAGTCTTTATAATAAAAGCAGTGAGAGTACCTGGCATTCTAACTAAATCTTTGGATGTGAGGGTTACAATCAAGCTCAAGTTCAAACGACCTATTAAGTATCTGCTATTACAGCAGTTGAATCCACTGCTAGAAGAGGTCAAAATATAAAAGTTGGTCTTTCATAAGAAGGCAAGGATCAAGCTGTCAATTCTTCTGCCTTCTTTTCTTTTCTTTCTCTTGACATGAAGATCAAATAGTATTGTAATGTCTGAAGCAATTATTAAAAAATAAAAATAAAATGTAATAGAGAGTTATGATGGATGAGAAATCTTTATGCCGCATTATTTAAAGCCTGCTTTAATGCTCTGCACTATATTAAGCTTAGGTTGCCACATCTATATTAAGCCACCATTTAAGAAAGGTGTGAATAGCAAAAATTTATTTTTCTACAAGTACAGAAGTCTTAGCAGTAATCTTTCAAGATTCAAAGATTTTGTGATTTGCCCTGCCATATCATATTTGACATTTTTGTTGCTTTTAAGATACTGTGCCATCAATCACTATTAGCTCTGACTGGGGCATTTTATTTGTTAAAACTAATTTATGAGATCAAGCTAAGTGCACAAATACTTGTAAGGTAGCAGGATGAAATAAGTAAAATCCCATCAACAATTAGGGTTCAAGACAAAAGCAGTTAAACTGGGTAAGAAAAAAGAGAGACTTTCCCATCGTGCTTACAACTAACTCTCCAAGGCAATCATTTTTGACTGGTGTAATATAAGGAAAACAAATGGTAAAACACTAAGAGAACCAAAAAATATTGAGATTCACTTGGGAAAAATACTCTCAAGTGTTATGTGAGATAAGCTGAAACATATTCCAGGATGCATATAGAACACTACATGTGGTCTCTGACTAGCAGTTACTAAGTTATAGAAAACAATTTTGATGGACAAAGATTGGAAGTGACAACAGAGAAAGAAGAAACTTCAATCTCGAGAGGTCTTAAATGTAAACATATGTATTCTTATTGGAGAACGGATGATAATAGAACTACCAAATAGATCCAGGACATTCATTTTTTACGACTATAAATGAGTTGCTGGAACTTACTATACCATATTCCTTTAATCTTTAAAGCTGGATAGTTGAATAGTTTTGTTTCTTTGCTTACGTTTAAAACGTAGTGTCCCTTACAAAAACTTATAGAACTACAAAGTAATATCTATACCTATTGCTTTTGATAGATGTTCTTTCAGCTGAACACTGTCCTGGAAGCATATTTGTCTTAAAAAGCATCTGTTAATTGGGGAAATGCTTGGGGAAAGTTTAGGATAAATCAAATTCCAAAAGAGTGCCACAAAATATTTGGTACAGAGGATATGGTACAAAAAGAAAAAAAAGATGGATATGTTGCAGACAGCCTTTTTTCATTCCTCAAAACCACCATTATGATTGGGAGAACTTAGGAACATTGAAATGCTGGAAAAGCTTTGAATCACCTTCAATATTTTAGTGCAGGAGACAAAACCCCCATAATTAGCTATTCCTACTTCACTTCTTCCATGACAAAAATACTTTTTGACTCAGAACACTACAGTATCGGTATTGTTATTTGACATAGTCTCATGAGCTTAATACTGAATTTTGACAGCTGGCTAGCAGGGGTTAGAAAGTTATATGTTCAGAAGTTAAGAAATGTTATCAGTACAAGTGTGTACACAATATTATTTCAGCCCTTTGATGTGATGAGTACATAGCATCTGAAATTGTATGGCCGTCTACTGTTTTCTTACTGCAACATGTGTCTGTATCAAGTCCAGAGAAACTATGACAATCTCTAAATAGACTGCCTGTATAGTGAATGGAGCTTCTTTCTTTCCTCCTGCTTAATTTAATGCCAAAGTTTTAAGGTGGGTGATGAACAAGACAGAAAGAGAAAGCTGGAACTTGGGTAAATCAGATGAAGCTTAACTTGATCCTGGAGACTTAGATTCTACCCCTGTCTCTTAGCTCCTGTGCCATCCTGTGCAACTGACTTTAAACCAAATATTTGCAGTTGGTCCCTAGTTTTCCCCATCTTGTCTCAGGCCCCTGGGGTTCAGAGCTATGTTTAGGTGAACCCCTTCAGAAGTAGCATCCTTGATACTCTACCAACATAAGATCAAACTTAAAATTCCATCAGGAAATTATAGTTTGCCTAAGAAACCTTTAGACCCTTTTGTATAATAAATGCTCAGATATTCTCTCCTAATCAGATTAATGACAATGGTTGAAATTCTCCCAAATATCATAATGTGATAGACTAACTAGAAAAAAACAAAAATGCCTAAAAAGAGGAAAAAGAAAAGAAAAGAAAAGAAAAGAAAAGAAAAGAAAAGAAAAGAAAAGAAAAGAAGAAAAGAAGAAAGGGAAATGAAGAATCTCTAAGAGAAAGTAAGAGCCTATCTTTTCTAAGTCATGCTAAAAGCCAGGCCAGCTGTTGTAAGTAACCCTTAGCACAGGAATTAATACAAATATTCCGTATGTATACGGATGTATATTTCTAAATGAATAATCAGATTAGGACTTCATGATAGCACTGGTCCAAAATATTGATGGGTATTTTTAGAATGTATTCTTTGCCCCTGTACAAGTTATGGATTACAGAAAACAGGCTTCATTTTCAGGACTGGGAATAATTTCTCCATTGGAGAGTCTTTCTACCAGTAAACTCTTTTTTCATTTACATTTCAATTATACCATTCTCTAGAAATGTTCTGTCTTACCTTGCCACCCATCAGAATATGGAAGATTTTAGTTTGGTATCTTGCTGTAGTCTCTTTCAGGACTGGTGCCCTATGTCCCACCTCACTTCTGTTTGCTATGTGGGCAAATTCTCTGGACCACACCTACAGGTTTGCAAAATGGGCAAGATTCAAGTGAAGCATAAATTCCTTCTCTGAGAAATAGAATCAAGACAGCAGAGAAATACCACACTCTGGAGACATCACAATTTAGATGAATGATGATTTCATTCTTCTCAAGTTGCACTTACTACTCAGACTCTAATTTGCAATAGCTTGGTGCCCCAATCTGTGAAAAAAACAACAAACCAACCAACCAAGAAAAACCCCAAAAGCAAAAAAATCAAACCAACCAAATGAAAAAGCTCTCCCCAACCCCCCAAAAACCTCCCCAAAACTCCAACAAACAAACACAAAAAAACCTAAAGAAAATTATTTTACTTTCTAACTTTGTTCACACTAATGAATCTCAGACAAGGAATACTACTAATTTGTTATGGTGGTCAAATCAGGTTTTGAAGGAAAATTACAGTAAGAAAAATTTGCTGTCTATACATCTCTGTTCATGAGGCTGAAATTGTTGAGACACTGTTTTCTTCATGAAAAAAATATCATTAGACTAAGAAGAAAATAAAAGTTTAGGCTTTGCACTTACTCTCTGAAACCTTGCGTTAATATCCAAAATTTAAGGTAAGTACACATGTTGAGAAGTCGTAAGACAGTCCTGTGACACACCATGAGTCTGTACACTGTCTTTTGACACTGAACTGCAAACAAAGGTGTGTTGTCATCATTTCCCACAGTATCAATGATGTGCTGATTTCACAGTTCCTGAAGCACTATAAAGAAACAAAATGAAATGTGCATGTGGATGGTAGAATATTTTAATATAGGCCCTATTTTCTTAGTTTTATTTCAGAATATACTACACAATAGACACAGTTGGAAGCAATAACCCAATGGAAATTTAAAACACTATTGTATATGTGACTGAAAGCATGATTTTGAAAGATGCAAAATTTCAGAAAAACTTGGAGCTTGTTCAGTCTGAAGACTAATGATGTTATGTATTCAAATGTCACCAGCTAGTTTTTTGTACTGATCCTATAAGCAGAAGTGTCTTACTCCACAGTGTTTATCCTGTAACCCCACACTGTCAACCCAAGAATCAGAACTCCCAACAGCCAGCTTGCCTCCAGCCATTTTACATCCTCATCAGCTTTCAAGAGGTTGTAATACACTGTCAATACAAAAGACATTGGCTTATAGACAGGTGGAAGGAAAAAAAAAATGTTTAAAAATGCTGAAACAAATATCAAGTAAGATAACAAAGGAGTAACTTCATGACGCTTTATTAGTTGTCATATAAAATTACTTAGAGTCTTTAAAAATAATGTAATTGGAAGATATTAAATGATTGTGCTATACTTACAGGTTCTTTGAAATGACAGATCAGAGCTTAGATAATTTTTTTTTTTATTGGTATAGGCTGTAAACTACTCATTTAGTGCATACAGAAATATATCCTCCAAGTGCCTTGCCCCAGTTTAAAAAAAAAAAAAAAAGTAGTAAGGAAATCTGGTTTTAAGTTTTGTTGAATGCTCATCTACCTACTCTAATACTTTCACAGAGCTGTAACCATTTATAATCTTTTTATATTCACTTCGGGGAAACTGCACAGTGAAGATCAGCCTTGTAAAGGGCATGGCATGTCTTTACTCTAGCAGGTGACCATGTGTTTTGAGAGCCAAGGTTGTAGCACCTTATTTTTAATTTGCATCAGCCTGCTTTGACCCTTCCCTCCTTCGTGTGAGGTGGTTGTGAGGCTCTGAAGGCTTTGACCACGAGGGGGCTGTGTGAACACAATTTTTTGGCAACTTCTTGGCCCTTCCCTGGTTCAAAAGGGCAAATGTGTTTTTATGTACAATAAATGTACCTTTGAAATAATTAACAAAGTTTTTCTTATGACTTTCCTTTGACAGAAAACGTACCAAGCCATGGCTTTATTCGTCCCGTGATTTTTTTTTTTT
>VWYO01027392.1:0-13897 GCA_013400275.1 Rhadina sibilatrix | reverse complement strand
CCTTTCCCACTCCCCCCGTCGGCCCCCGGTGCTAGGGCGGCCACATCCCGGTGACCCACCCGGCTCGGCAGATACGGCCGGGCACCGCCCCCGACGAAACTCAGACCCACCCCCAACACTCTGAGCAGGAAACAGAGCGGGCCCAAGCCCGAACGAAGGCAGCAGCCCAGCCCCAAAACGCCCCACAGCCCCGGTCAGGCCTCAACGGTCACCTGACTCCAGCCCCAGAGGACCGGCCACCGTGAGGCGACCGGAGGCGGCCGTGTCCCTCAGTCGACAACGGAGACTCCATTGCTCAGCCCAACATACCCGCCCAGCGCGCTACCCCCAGCAGCCTGACTAGGCCGTGCCACTCCGTGGAGCAAGCGAGAGCCACACTCCCTGCTACTCACCTTTGACTTTGCCAAAGGTACCGACGCCGAGCGTGTCGCCCAGGATATAGTGCCCAATCTTCACCCGTCCGTGCTCGTGCTTCTGTTTATCCGCCGCCGCCATCTTGAGCCTAGGGCCGAGCCTGCTCATAGAGCGCGCCCGTGCCGCAGTACTAGCGGGGGAGGAGCAAACAAATAATACTCATCAACCCAATCTGGAAGTGAACTCAGCACTTATCACTTTCCTGCCCTAGCTAGGGACAAACCCTTGCTGTTGGGTGGGGGAGGGTTGGGTCGGCTTAGTGGTACCCTGAGGGGTGAGGCTTCTGCAGGTGGGTCCTGCCGGCAGGGCATAGCGGCGGGATGGGAGGAACCAGCCCCCGGAGAGTGTGGGGCGGAGTGAGGGGGCCGGGGTGTTTTTACGCCACCTTCCCTGGGAAATACTGAAGATTCGCACAGATTTCGGGACCGGGAGGGAAGGCGGGTGCAGAGCGCTTCTCATTGGCGGTGGCAGTTCCCCTCAGCGCTGGCACGGTGCGAGGAGCTGACCTGGGCCTACTGGCGTCAGAAGTGACACCACCTGGAAGCTTAAGCTCCCTCGCGTTGCTGGCTAGCACCGCAATCACCCCCGAGGCCTGTCCCTGCGGGCAGCGGGAAGCTAGGGCTAAGCGCTCCCCACAATACAGGTTGTCCTTCCAGATGCTAAAGTGAGATGTGTCGAACATAGGCATATTTTTAATTGAGAAATTATGATAGCACAATGAGATTGTCTGCATTGTCACAGCCACGGGGTGCCATGCAATGTGCTGCTGCACACTGCAAGGCCTGCCTGTGGAGAACATACACCAGCTCTTGCTGGGTGGCGGCTTGTATTGGTTTGCATGGCCTGGTTTTTGGTAGTAAGGGAGCCACAAAGATGGCTCCTGGGAGAAGCTGCTGGAAGTTTCCCACCATGTCCAGCAGAGCCAATGGCTGATGGCTCTGAAGATGGACATGCTGATGGCCAAAACTGGGACAGTGAGAGAGGTTGGTAATGCCTCTGTGATGACATTTAAGAAGAAAATCAAAACAAAAGTCACAGGTTTTTGCTTCTAGTCAGAGAAGAGGAGGTGAGAACATGTGAGGGAAAACAATATGGCAACACCAAGGTCAGTGGAGAAGGAGGGGGAGGAGGTGCTTCAGGTGCTGGAGCTGAGATTCCTCTGCAGGCTGTGGTGAAGACCATGGTGAAGCAGACTGTGGTCCCCCTGCAGCCCATGGGTCCACAGGGAATGCAGAGATCCACCCACAGCCCGTGGGGGAGGTGCCCATGCCAAAGCAGGTGTATGCCTGGAGGAGGCTGTGATCCAGTGGAAGACCTGGTGGAGAAAGGGGGCCCTTGCTTACAGGCTGGAGCAACCTGTCCTTGGAGGACTGCACCCTGTGGAAGGAGAGACCCACATCGCAGCAGTTTTGGGAGGTCTGTCTGCCCATGGGGGGAGTTCACATTGCAGCAGGTGCGGTATGGGTGCTGCTCATGAGAGTGGACACATGCTGGAGAAGTTCATGGAGAACTGTCTCCCATGGGAGGGACTCCATGGTCTCACAGGGGAAGGACTCTTCTCCCACAGCAGCAGAAGAAAATCTCGGTGATGAACTGACCCAAAAAACCCCCATGCCCTGTCTCCCTGCACTGTAGGTGGGAAGGAGGGAGGGGCTGGGGGGGAAAAGGTGTTTTAAGGGCTTATTTTACTTCTAATTATCCTCCTCTGATTCTGTTAGTAATAAATTCACTTTGCAACCTTAAGTTGAGCCTGTTTTGCCCTTGAAGTGTTTTCTCCTGATCCTTACCTCAACTCAGGAACCCTTTGTTAACTTTTTTCCCTTTTCCCTCCTCTGCCCAGCTGTGGCAGGGGAGGGTGAGTGAGCGACTCTTGTGGGTGCCTGGCGTTGGACCAGTGTCAAACCATGACATGGTTGAACACCCACATGCAGACAGGGTTTCGGGCACTAATAATGCAGTGTGTTGCATATGGTTAAAAACCCTTTTTTTCTAGTAACAGTCTTAAATATGATTCAGAGAACATTCAGTATTATTTGTTACAGCCATGAATTTAACAGAAAGTTGGAAAACAAATTCTGATCCCTGAAAAGTCTTTATATGTTAAAGCATCCCCCTAACCTAATGGGACAAAAAATTAAAACCCATCTGTTCATTACTATGGAAGAAAAAATATGAAAGATTTAATAAGAAATATGGTATGAAAAAGCATTTCATAAATCATATTACAGACTGTGTATGGTAATAGTTCTGTACATAGAATCATAGAATTTTAAGGGGTTGGAATGGACCTTAAAGATCATCTACTTCCATCCCCCTGCCATGGGCAGAGACACCTTCCACTAGACCAGGTTGATCCAAGTCCCATTCAACCTGGCCTTGAACACTTCCAGGATGGGGCATCCACAGCTTGTCTGGGCACCCTGTTCCAGTGCCTCACCAGCCACACATTAAAGAATTTTTTCCTAATATCTAACTCAAATTACCCCTCTTCCAATTTGTACCCATTACTCCTTGTCCTGTCACTGCAGTTCCTGATGAAGAGTCCCTCTCCAGTTCCCTGTAGTCCCTTCAGGTACTGGAAGGTGCTGTGAGGTCTCCACAGAACCTTCTCCAGACTGAACAGCCCCAACTTTCTCAGCCTATCTTTGTAAGGGAGGTGCTCCAGTCCCCTTATCAACATCATTGGCCCATCTCTGGACTTGCTCCAACAGTTCCATGTCCTTCTTATGTTAGGGGTACCAGAACTGTACTCAGTACTCCAGGTAGGGTCTCACAAGAGCAGAATAGAGGGGCAGAATCACCTCCTTCATTCTGCTGGCCATGCTCCCTTGGATGCAGCCCAGGATTCTGTTGATTTCTGGGCTGCGAGTGCTCACTGCCGGCTCATGGATTGTCATCACCCATCACCCCCAAGTCCTTCTCTGCAGGGCTGTTCTCAATCACTTTTCCTCCCAACCTGTAGGTGTGCCTGGGATTGCTGCAACCCAGGTGTAGGACCTTGGACATAAAGGGGGCTGATCTAAAGTACCAGTGAACACTATGCAGAGGTTCAATTCTAACTGATAACCATCAAGTTAAGATTATTTTAACAATATCTCAACAAAAGATCATTTATATACTGAAAATCATCGAGGCAGTCAATCTTTCAACATTTAACAAAACACTACAAAGAACTGAAGCACTCCAGAATCTATATCTAGTAAAGCTTTTAGTCCAACAATGACTGACTTATAATAGTGAGCTACCTAAGCTTTTTTGAATAGGTATAATGTAACCCAAATTAACTGATCTCCTGCCCCTCACCAAGAATTTTAAAGGAGATGAAAATGCAGCAGCTATCAAACTCTGTTCATAAAATTCATTCTTGGTATAGGTAAAATTTCCTCTGAAAGGAAGTCTGTAAGTTTTCAAAGTGACTGCAAGCCATTGCAAGTTTCAATCACTATTACCTTGATATGCTGTATATTATATAAATGCTCATTTTTCAGCAGTGTGGTACAGCATATTATAATTCAGGCTGAAGAGCTAACAGCAGCAGCAAATAGCTATTCACTTGCCTTTGCAATATTATGTTTGTGGGTCAGCATAACAGGCTGTGGGATGATGACCAAGAATCCAGGCAAGGGCTAAGACACTATCTACAGCCCACACTGCATTCCCTCTATGTTGTCTTTGTGGATGGAGATCTGTATAGCTGACATCAAGAAAGGATGAATTGGCTGAAGAAGGTCCTGTGGAGATAGGATGCTCCTGTTTTGGCTCCAACAAACATCACAAGACAGAACAAAGTCATATGACTGGAACTTGACACCATGGGCAAAAAAGTAACTTTTGCCTGATTAAGGATCATTAAAATATTAAAATGCACATCCCTGCATATGCTAATAAGCATAATGAAGTACATGGTACCACATATATGACAATACTATTCAACTCTCAACTTAGATCATGCTATACATTTCATAGGAGGAAGAAGATAAGATAGGGCTGTATATAACGAGGGTAGAAATTTCACTTAGTGAGGAAGACCCAAAAAGACTTTGGAGACAGTCGATGGGCTACTCTCCCCTCCCTCCTCCCAAGCAGGGACGCCTTCTTGACAAGATTTTGTGTATGATTATTATTATTATTACTACTCAGGTTAACACAATATTATTATTCCAAATCTGTATTTCTGTTGCTTCAATAAACCCCACTATTTGTGAATCTGTGATTGATCACAAGATTCTTATTGAATGCAACCAGACCTATAGCATCAGACTGGTAAATGGCACTATTTATAAATCTGTGGTCGTGGAAGTTACTATTGAACAAGACCAGACCTATAGAATCAAATTGGTTCTAATCAGAAATTAAACCCAGCCGCACCCAGCCCCTTTGATCTCTGACCAGCTAAAACACAAGGGGAGTTATTTTCTGCCAAATTTCTTACTCTTAATGCAACACAGGCTGCTCAAAACAAAAATCCCATGTTATACAAAGAACATCATATAAGACTTTGCTTTGCAAAGGCTTTCATTCCCATCCATAGTCAGAACACCTGCCATCCAACAGTAGTATTGTTCAAAAAGCCTTTAGTGCCTTGCTGACCTGTTTTAAGATGCTCTGAAGGGTTATTCTCACTCTGAGAGTAACAAAAAGACATTTATGATTACTTCCTCTTACATTTGTTTCCAAGTATATAATCAAAAACCACATTTTAGATGCACTCCTGAGCCCTGTGAATACATAGATGTGCAATATATACAAAATGTATTTTTAAGTTAACAGCTTAAACACTACTTACTTTCAAACTTTCAGGACCAATTAAAAGCAGAGTGAATACAATATATTTGTTACATGCTAAGTTAACATGCTAATATTGCTACTCCAATTTCAAACTTGGCTGAAAATTTCTTCAGTAATCTGCACAAGCTGATACATTTGTTGACTGCTAATCCTTCAATACTGACAAAACAGTATGCTACTTCTAGAAATTCATGATGAAACCAAAGGAATAATAGAACAGCCTCAGAAGCTTAAAATGTTAGAAGTTTTTGGTTGTTTGTTGGGGTTTTTTTTTGGGGGGGGAGGGGGGAGTGTGTTAAGTATTTTCTCTCCAAAGCATCTGAAATCCTATAAAGCCTTGCAGGGATTACTAACTTCTAAATTTCAAAAACTTTCACCTTACAATCACTTTTTTTAAAGCTGAGTTTGAAAGCTAGCTGAGTGACCCAGTAACACACCATGGAGGGTGCAAGTTTATCAGATATCAATCCAAAATTCAAATGTACCCCCAAGTCACTGACTTCTGTATCATACTACCTACTATTTAATGTTTACACCCAACATAAAATCCTAGAATCATTTAGGTTGGAAAAGACCTTTAAGACTGAGTCACACTTAACCCAGCACTACCAAGTCCACCACTAAATCATGTCCCCAAGTGCCACATTCACATGTTTTTGAACACTTCCAGCAATGGTGACTCCACCACTGCCCTGAGCAGCTTGTTTCAATGCCTGACCACCCTTTCAGTGAAGAAATTTTCCCTAATATCCAACCTAAACTTACCCTGATGGATCTTGAGGCCATTTTCTCTCATCCTGTCACTTGCTACCTGGGAGAAGAGCCCAACCCCTCACCCAGCTATAACTTCCTTTCAGGTAGTTGTAGAGAGCTATAAGGTCCCCGAGCCTCCTTTTCTCCAGGCTAAACAACCCCAGTTCCCTCAGCTGCTCCTCATAAGACTTGTGCTCTAGTCCTTTCACTAATTAACTCTCATCTATTTGTGTGTCAGCTTTCCACAGGGACCTTTCCCAGACCACTTGAGTAACTTCTGTCTCAACAATAACAAATCTCCAGTCCCTTCATGTCTGGTAGACTTGGCAGTTTCTTTTTACCCAAGCAATGACGCACTGAATAGGCAATACTTTTGCAGGCCTTTCAGAGCCACAGAACAGTGAACAATGTCTAAGACTGGGGATCCGTATTAAACTATTCCCTCCAAGAACAGCACTTAGAGCCATTATTCAAGTTACCATCTTTGCAATAAATTCTGACTCTATATGCTAGGACACAATGAAACTCAGTCCATAGTGCCAGTATTCCATTTCTCTCACAGGCAAGTTGAGTAACGTACAACCCTCTTTTTAAATTCAGCACAGAGATGATGGCCCTTTTCAAGGTGGAGATGCTATCAAATGAAAAGTCAATTAAGGGATTATTTTTAATTAATTGCTTTAGTGCATACCATCAAGAATTTGTATGTGGAAATATATGCATTTTCAGGAATCCCATATGTAGTGGGTTTGCATGGATAGATTTTGGTAGCAAGGGGGCTACAGGGGTGTTTTCTGTGAGAAGCTGCTGGAAGCTTCCTCCATGTCCAGCAGAGCCAATGCCAGCTGGCTCCAGGATGGATGGGCAGCTGGCATTGGCTGGGCCAATTAGAAATGGTGGTAACGCCTCTGTGATAACATATTTAGGAAGGAAAAGAGAAAGAGTTCTTGTACAGATGTAACTGTGGCCAGAGAAGAGTGGAGTGAGAATATGTGAGAGTAACAATCCTGCAGACAACAAGGTAAGTGGAGGAGGGACAGTAGGTGTTCCAGGCATTGGAACTGAGATTTCCTTGCAGCCCATGGTGAAGAACATGGACAAAAATTCCCCTCCACAAAAACCAAAATAACATCATCATAACACACAACAAAAATGGACAACTTACACAAAATCCACCCCTTGTCCCTTTGCCACAATTACAACAATTCCTCATGATCATTCTACTCTCTAATATTGTTCAGTACTTGTTTTACCCATTACCTCTCCCAATTACTATCCTTAAAATCCTCATTATCTGAGTGATGGCACCAAAAAGACTAGTGGATTAACCCTGGCTGGATGCCAGACACCCACCAAAGCCTCTCAATCACTCCCATCCACAGCTGGACAGGGGAGAGAAAATATAACAAAGGATTCATGGGTTGAGATAAGAACAGAGAGATCATCCCCCAAATACCATCATGGGCAAAACAGACTCAAATTAGAGAAATTAATTGAATTTATTATTAACAAAATCAGAACAGGATAATGACAAGTAAAATAAGACTTTAAAAACACCTGGATATGGGTAATGGGGGTTATGACTAGTTCATGACACATGGTTCCTGCTGCTGCTCAGGGAGAAGAGTCCTTCCCCTGCTACAATGTGGGGTCCCTCCCACGGGAGAGAGTTCTCCACGAACTTCTCCAGCGTGAGTCCCTTCCACGGGCAACAATCCTCCCCAAATTGCTCCCACATGGGTCCCTTTCCACGGGGTGCAGTTCTTCAGGCACAGCCTACTCCAGCGTGGGTCCCCCATGGGGCCACAAGTCCTACCAGGAAACCTGCTCCAGCATGAGCTACTCTCTCCATGGGTCTGCAGGTCCCTGCTCCAGCACGGGTCTCCCACGGAGTCACAGGCTCCTCTCAGGCATTCACCTGCTCCAGCGTGGGTCTCCTCTATGGGCTGCAGGTGGATCTCTGCATCCCCGTGGACCTCCATGGGCTGCAGGGGCACAGCTGCTTCACCATGGTCTTCACCACGGGCTGCATGGGAATCAGCTCCAGCGGCTGGAGCACATCCTGCCCCTTATCCTGGTTTTAAAAACTCATGGGGGAAATTAAGGCCACTCAACTCGCCCCCTTTTCTACAACGTTGAAGTAAATACTAAGGAAGACTGAAATCGGAGTCATAATTTACTAAAGAGGCTAGCAATAAACACAGCAATAATAATAAACGATTGTAGAAAAAGAGAATGGTTTAACCAACAAAGGCCATATGAAGCCTGACCCTCCGGGAAAAAACAAGATAGCTGCTGTTCCCGCACTAGACCACAGAACAAAGGCAATATGGCCAAGGGTTCTGAGGTTTAATGCCCCACCCCCACTGCCGCCAGAAGAAAACAAAAAAAACCAAAACCAAAATAAAAAACAACCAAACAAAACCCACAAACAAGCAAACAAAACACCGACCAAAAAAAAAAAAAAAAAAACAAAAAAAACAAAACCGAAAAGACAATGACTAAACAAACCCCCCAGAAGCTCGGTCGTCCAAGCCGAGTCGACTCTCCCTCCGCTGAGTTCAGTTCGGCACCAGGTTCCTGCACGGCTGGTAGCTACCACCGGTCCGCTGTGCTGGGGATGTGTGTGGGTCGGTTCTGCCGCTTCGCTGCCTCTTCCTATCACCCCGCTGGACTCCTTTTTCGGCTTGGCTAGACTCAGCTGATATCGGCGCCACCGTCTCTCCTCAGTCCCTTGTCCTGCAAAAACGTCCCGGAAGGACGGGAAGAGAGGGGAGAAACGGCAGGGCGTAGGGTGCCGGGGTCCGCAGGCCCCTTAGCTGAAGCGAGCCAGTCAAAGATTGCCACATTTCTGTTTCCGGCCGTGGCATTTTTCCATGCCGGAACTACTCCCCCCAGCAGTGACGTGACTGGTATTGAATACACAGCGCTGAAAGCTCCATTCCCTCCTTCTCTACTGACCCTCCTCTTCTTCCTCCCTTTCTAATCGATGATATGGACCTGTAGCTCACCTTGTCCATTTTTTCTTTTTCACTACTGGGGCAATTACTATAGTTGTTCTTTGGGTCCCTATCTCAGCCATTATTATCCTCAAACACAGTTTGAGTTCCTGCCTCAACTACAGTCTTCTGAGAGTACTGAACTGTGGCTCAATAGGCACAGGCAAGGCCCCAGTACAGGGTGAGGAGCTGCTGGTTTTCAGTGGGGTAGGCAAGGCACCCTTCTATCAGTTGACAGGTCAGTTTGTCAGAGTTGATTACCTGTTCAGGTGTAAAGTGCCAGGTAATGGGAGGTGATAAGTGCCCTAAGAGCCTGCCCAAATCCTTCCACCCACCCTCCCTTAGAACTGGATGACTCAGAGCAGATTTCACTACCTCCTCACCTAAAGTTTTTCTCTTACACCAGGATGACACCAGATTCCATGAACTCCGTAGTGTACCAACAGTATTAGCTAATATCATTAATATTAAGCAGCTTACATAAGGATGAGCAATGACCATGGGAGACTGCATTATGAAAGCCTTCACATCAGTCTCAGGCAGGCAGAGGGAAATATATTCCCTTATTGTCCACAAATGACAGTTCCCTCAGCATAACAAGGCCATCAGTGTAAGGGCAAAGCATAGAGCCATTGTTTGTGTTAACATGTTCCTAAACTCAGCAAAATAGGGATAAGGAGTGCAGCTGACAAACTCCATGTCCCCCACAGGAGCTTGCTACTTGATAACTATTTACTATAGCATGATTTATTTATTTATTTATATAAATTTAACTGCACTTGTCTCACCCCACATGTTGTGCACCAAAAAAGGACTGCAGTGGGTTGACCTTGGCTGGACACCAGGTGGCCACAAAGATGCTCTATTGCTCCCCTTCCCACCTGGACAAGGGAGGGAAAATAAGATAGAAAACAGCTTGTAGGTTGAGATAAAGCAGTTTACTAGAGCAAAAGCAAAAGTTTGTGCACACATGAGCAAAGAGAAAAAAAAGGTTTATTCTCTACTTTCCATTGGCGAGTGATGTTCAGACACTTCCTGGGAAGCAGGGCTTCAGCACATGGAGCAGTTGCTCTGGAAGGCAAACACTGTAAAGTAACGAATATCCCCATTCCTCCTCCCTCCATTAGCTTTTATATCTGAGCTGATGTAATATGGTATGGAATATCCCTTTGGGTAATTTGGGTCAGCTGGCCTGGTTGTGTTCTCTGCCAGGATCTTGTTCACTCCCAGCCCCTTGATGGGGGGGAATGTTGGAGAGACAGCACTGATGCTGTGCCAATGCTGCTCAGCAGAAGCCAAAACACTGATGTGTTACCAGCACCTTTCTGGCTCCCAATGCAAAGCACAGCACTGGGAGGGCTGCTGTGGGGAAACAAACTCCAGCTCAGCCAGACACAATATACCACATTTCACTGAAGTAAAACATGTACAAAAGATGACATTTTCTGGATAAGACAATTTATTTTAACAAATACATGTATCTTTATGATGAACTGGAGGCTGCAACAGCTGCTCTCTTGGGCTTTGGTGTGGTTCCCTCACAGAATCCATTCCTACAAGTAGAAATACGGTTATTATTTTTTGAAAGGTTGACTTTTGCTCTAAGTTATTTTCCAAGAAGCAATGTTTCAGATCAGGTTCATCAGCTTTTTTCAGCTTCTCCCAGTAATGCACTGAAATCACTATGGAGTTCATATGTTCAGAGATTTTTCTTAAGAAACATAATTCACCAACTGTTTGGAATAAGCAATATAGTTTTCTCTCTCTTCTGCTGAAGTAAATGACTTCTTCAAACAGGAAGATTTCATTAACTGAGTAAACACTACAAGACTGAATCCTATACAGCACACCCACCGAAGGCATGCCTTACTTTATGTTCCTACTAAGCAGCTTGGCAAAAGATTTCACTTTTGTCTGCACTGAAGTGCAAGTCAATTTCTTATAGAAATCAACCCCAAGCTTGCTTTTGGAGATGACATTTCTACTTCAGCAACACTTGGTGGAAATCAAACTGCAGTTGCACATTGTAAGGTATTTTCTGGATGCTTCTGGACTGTGCTTACTTAAAAACCCCAGATGAATGGATTCTTCAAATACACCTAGGTCCCGGACTTAAAAGACTTACTTTTTACTATTAAATCCAATCTACATTTTTAAGAAAAGATTCTTGAATTGCTTGGGTTTTTTCATCCATCTTTCTGATGTATCAGGCCAAAAGTTACAGAGCTGTGCTTTAAAATATGGAGGTCATACAAAAAGAAATTCTTATCAAGTTTAACAGTACAGTACCTTTTAAGTACAACTCAAAGCTTTATAACACATTTTAGAAACCTGTAACTCAGAATCAGATGTTACTTACTAATTGAACTCCGAATTAAAGAGCAACCACTAAAGTATTTAAATCCTTTTTTTGTGGGCAAGAAGGGATTGGAATGCATTTCAAGAATTGTTAGAAAAATCCAACTTCAGTGCAACCATCAATTTCAGACTCCCAAAAAGAGGTAATGTTACACAAAGTACACCTTTTCAAATGTGAGTGCTTTATTACAATACCCTCTGTGTTCTGTACTATCTACAATTAACAGAAGCATCAGAGTTTATTATACATCCTATATTTTAACAATGAATGATCTTTTTATAATTGGCAGTATATTATTTTGAAGATATGACATCATTTATTTCCACAATATATTTCAAAAGAAACACCATACCTCATCAAGCATACTAAATAAGTGCTAACTTTGAATGATGAATTTTATAATTCAGTGAAATCCATTGAAGATGTCAGATTACACTAGTTTGTAATAATGTCGTACCTGAATCGCCGGTAGACCCTTTTCAAGTGCCTCATGCGACCAGTACCAGTGGTGTTGCGTCTTTTAGCCTTTGCACTCCAGTTATCTAGAACACAGAAATTACTGCTACTCATCTACACCAAATAATTAGTTGCATGGTACGTTTGAATAGCACAACTATTCAATTTGACAGAAGAAAAAACAATTATAAATTAAGTAAATTACTATGCAGTAATACCGCATGTTAGCTGAAATATAGTTAAATCAGTATTAATTTCAAAAAAGCTCCTAACACTGCAAGATGATACAGTATTCTTTCTTGGTTGGAAAAAAGCCAATTATTGAAGACAACAAAGAAACACAAGTTTTTAAACTCAGCTCTGCTACTTACAAGTTCTCTTACGCTTAGCAGGGTAACCACATTTCCCACAGGTAGATTTCTGCAGATGGTATGCCTTGGACCCACAACGACGACACAAGGTGTGTGTCTTATTTCGTCGCTTACCAAATGATGATGTACCCTTCGTCTGAGAAATATTTCAAGACATTGCACATTGTAAATATCACTATCACTCAAAAGCCATGTAACTCAAAACACAGGCTTCTCTAAGAAACACTCTCAAATTCACAAAGTCCAATAAACATGGCAGAGGCACACTGAACTCTGAAATACCGACTCAGTTTCTTTTATAGATATCCTCCATTTTAAGAAATCAGTTTCTTACACTTCTCTTTGCCATTCCTATCCCCCTGCCCAGTGCTGAAATAAAATGAAGCCACCGAGTGGTTATCTCCAAATCCTTTCTTATCCCCCTCAAATTTATCGGTGATAAACAGTAAACTGCTTTTTCCTGAGGAAAGGTATTTATTTTCATAGATTAACCGTACACGCACAAGAGGCTTTTGCAATCAAACTCCCTCTTGCTACGTTATCTGAAAGGCTTCCTCATCCCTGAGAAGAGCGCTGTCCCGGCCAGGCCCGCAGCAAGCACGGAGGGGACCCCGAAGGAGATCCCCAGGTAGCACAGCCCCATACCCCATCGCTGCCTCTTAGCCCAGGACGAGATGTCCCACGCCCCCACACAGGCCAGGAACAGGGCTCACTGCCAGGCCTTCAGGCTCAAGTTCCAGCCTCGTCTCCCCACAGCGCAGCCCCACCGCCGAGCCCGACCACAGGACGGCGCAGGGCCGCCCCGCACCCCAGACGAGGCCCATGGCCTCACAGAGCCCGGCACAGCGGCGGATGATGACAGATATCGCCGCACCCAGGCCCCAGCACTCACCATTTTCTCCGGGGGTTAGCACCAAGGAGGCTGTGCCCCGCCCCACTTCCGCTATAGTCCGGCAAGCGCTTCCGGAGACATGCTGGGACTGTTCGATTGGGCATGGCGGAGGCATCCGGTCCGGTGGCCCGGTTGGATAGACCCGGCCCGGCTCGGCTCGGCTCGGCTCGGCAGAAAGTGATTGCTCTCCTTGTCTTAGCCTCACCTCAAGTTGTACTCAGGAGTCCCCTCAGTGTAATGTCTCCTTCCCGCCGAGCCCGGCCTACTGGGATAGGCAGGGTCCCTGAAAGCCGTGGTGTCGTGGGTGAGACCCTCGGGGGCCAGATCCCAAAAGTTCCTCGGTGACATAAAAAAAAACCTGGTGCTTATTAGGGTGAAACAATGTGTCCTAGGCCATGGTGCAACTGATCCTGGAAGTAATGATTAAGGGGTATCTATGTGTAAATTTAACACACCTAAGTTGCCTTACTGGTACATAATTTTTAACTCTAATGTATCTTCCCTGCAATAGTACCCATGCTGCTGTTCACACGTGCCTACAGCTCCACTTCAGGCTGCAGAATCAAGTCCTGGCTGATGCTATGGGAAGGCTGACCTGGAACAGAGACTGGACAGAGCTAGAGAATAAAGTAGATATTTGTTGAAAGGCCTTAAAAGGATACACCTTGGGCAGAACAAGAGCCTGGCCAGGGCCACACCCAGATGGACCCAAAATGGTCACAAAATGGACAACTGGTCACGAGGTCTTACACTTTTATAAGTTTTGGTCCATTTGAATATTGGAGTTTAATTGTCTAATTACAACTTTAGGTTATAAAATCCTATCCTTCTTATTTTCTCTATTCAGTCCACTGTTGTTTATGCT
>VWYO01027390.1:17166-41319 GCA_013400275.1 Rhadina sibilatrix | reverse complement strand
GCACTGGTTGCTTTGTTCTAAGCTAAATTCTTCTTCTGCACCAATGACCTAAGCTATGAAGTCTGTAAATGACATGGTTTAGGATTCATACTGCTGCTAACAGTAACAGTACTTTAAAAAATATTGAGATAAAAAGTTAAGAATGTTGAGATCAGATAAAAATTAATTATTCTACTGCAGCATAGTGCTATTTTATAGTGAAGAGTTAAAATAGATGAGAAAGTGTTCTTTGAACATAAAGATCTCACTTTGATTCATGGTATCACATAATATTTGTTTATTTTCAAAGAAGAGAAAAGCACCTTGAACTGACAGACAAAAAGATAAAGGATTTACTGCTATATTTACTTTTATTAAGGAAATTCTCTTTCAAAGAGCTGAAGGGCTTAGTTATATTGGTTGCATTCCTTTTGGAAGAAATTTATAACACCTCTCCTGTCAGTCTTATACACTGTTTGAGAAAATGGCTTGATTTACCAACTTACTCATCTTTTCCTATTTTCATACAGCTGAATTAGTGTTTTAAAAGAAAAAAAAAATCTTTTCAGTTTTATGATCTGGAACAAAGCTAACATGAGTTTTCAACTTTATTAATTTTTGCCTTCCTTACATCTGTTTTGAAGGCCTTACATGCACTGAATGTTACATGCGCTGTTGTCCCACATTTTCTTCTTTCCCTTAGTATCAGAACTATGTTTTACTGATGTCATACACAAGAAAAAAAAGGAGAAGATAGGTGCATAACAGTTTTACATAACTTTGAAAGCATTTTTTTTCTAATAGTAGCTCTGGACTATCAGCATCTGCACAATGTTAATAGCATATTTTTAGTCTGTATTACTTTGTATTAAGCTTTTCATGTGGGCATGGAAAATAAGTGAAAGCTGTGGTACATTACCATACTTTGTTGATCCGGTGTACCACTGAAAAGGCAAGTACTTTATTTTGAAACTCAATGCAGCCTTGTAACCAGCAGAGTAATTGTGTCCTTTGCAACATTAAGGAGTCCTCTTTGTTGTCTTACACTCTGAGAAAGTGTATTTTGAGTATAAAATCCTCAGTTTAAGGACACTTGCTTACACACAAAAAGTTACATATCTTTATATACTTACTATAAGGCAGTTGTACATCTGTCTAACCCATCCGGATGTTAGGAGTTTACATTGTGATATCTAATAAAAAACTTTACTAAGGATCAGGAAAGTACTTCAATAATAAAAATAGTATATGCTATATCAAAATCTAGGAAGTTACCCCCTAATCAAGTGGTTAGCATCTTTGTGGCTAAGATTTTTTTTTTTTCCTGAGGCTACCATCCTTTTTTAACATATTCTTCATTTTGTATATTCCAAGTGGCAGCATTTTTTTAGATACATTACTTTAAAGAATATTGATGTCAAATGTGTTCTTTATTGCATTCAAGTTAAAGGGCAACTACAGGTCTGAGAGGTCAGACCATCTGAACAACTCATTTTGTGATTCCCTGTATAGTTTTTCAAATGCAGTTTGGATAAGAGAAATAAGATTCCAAGAAACAGAGGCACTGACACTGGGGAGTAATGTTTCAGTACTAATCAGGCATATTTAAGACTGTTGGACCATATAGGGTGTGGGAAGAAGATGGAAAACTACCAGAGGATACTCATGCTTTCCTGAGGCCAGTGTGTGGATCATAGTGAAGACTGAGTTAAAACCAGAGTAAGAGTTCCGGTCTGTAAAGACAAAAGGATGCTTGAACACACATATACTTTGTTTATCAGATGGTTCCTCCATGTTTCCAGTCCACCAGTATTCAGGGCCTGATGAGAACTTGCTTCATGGTCAATTGTATTAAAGAGAAACTTCTATAGGTTTTCAGATGCTTGATTTATCAAATACAGGTTTTGTGCCCATCTATGTGGCTGGGGAGAAGGAAGGCAAATACAATTCTCTGTAATGAAGGCTAGTCTTTTTTGTAAACAAAAAAACTGTTTGATGTCAGTAATCAGTATCTTCCAAACTACTATTTCCATTTTTTCATGGCAAACATCATCCTCTGTTTGATCAACACAGATATCTATTTCCCAGTTTTTAGATGATCTCTAATTTCAACCATCATAATTTCTCCTCCTTTGTTTTTCGTTTCCTTCTGTAGTTTACATCTTCCTTTAAGTGACTGGAAGCTCTGTCCTCTGCCTTTCAAGACTCACACTCATATGTTTTCCTGATTTTCAGATTTTCTGTGCTTCTGTATTGGGTAGTTTCAAGGACATATATAGAATAATGGGACTCTGATGAGTCTTTGCCCTTGACATAGGGTTTGTAATTCAATTACATATGTTTGCCTATTTAATCTATGATGAGTGTTAATTAGACTCCTGAGTGCCCTAATCATATTAATGTTTATTATGTTTTCTCATGAGAATGCTAAGGATGTCAGATTCCCATGGTCAAAGGTGCTACATAATATTTCAAAATGACCACAGAAATATTTTGTTCCTTTTTATTGCAATCTGAGATTTACCCTTGCAATTATAGTAATATGTGGATTGAGTCAACCTAAATTACTTCTAGAATTTCAAAATTTGCATATTAAAATATTATTTAAAGTTCTGTTAAGAAAGGCTTGGAATTCTTCTATGTCAACTTTATTGAGTAACATACTTAATTTGAAATTAGAAACAAAAAAATATGCAAGATAACCTCACTCCTTCTTATTAGATGAATTCTAAACTATGCATGAATTATTTTCCTGTATAATATGTATTTTTAAGAACAGATGACAGCAACGCATAAAGGTTTGATTGTTGCTTCTTTGGGATCACCTGAACAATCAGCTCATGATTTGACATTTGGGAGTTCTTGCGGACTTTTCCAAATTGTGCTGTGCCATCATGTGCCTCTCTCTAATATTTATTATTGGTATGCTATACTCTTGCATAAGGAATCTGCCAAAGAAAGTCTGACCCTCTGCTTTATGTGGTTGAGTAATTGCCATGAGTTATTGTCAATAGCTTCTCTAGGGAGAGCTATCTAACTCTGATGAACTAGAAATATTAGCTCAGAACGTGCTTCTGTTTTCATCCACTGTGAATTCATGATATCTGATGTCACAGCTGTTTCTCAGTCTCTTGCATGTTTTACTCAGGTGAGCTGTAAGAATTTTGAGTGTAGCTGTCATGCAAGCCTTCCACCAGGCATGTTTTCATCACCTTGGGGGTAATTCTAGATCTGAAGGATTCCTGTAGGACTTTGTTCATGGTATGCTGTAAACTGAACACATCACTGAACAAAATTTCAAGTGCCTCTTCTGGAAGGCAGCTCTTCACTGTCATTGATCCTTAGAGGCCTCAAATGCTTAGGTTTGTAAAGCGAGTTAATAAAAATCATCCTGCTGTATTGCGGCATCTAACTAGAAATGCACATGCCATCAGTGAAAGCAAGGGGCACATAAGGGGATTTTAACACAAGGTTTATCCATGCCTAAGTGAATCACTTGCTAAATCTCAATCTCTTTAATCCCAAAGAGGTTCCTGCTAAAAAATCAACTTTGACTTCCAATGCTAAAAACAAATGTTCAAGGTTAAAAATACTTTTCTCAAGGCATTGAAGTTCTCTAGCACATATGAATAAATGTTTTGTTTAATTAAAAAACAGTGGCAATTATAGCAGTGCATTGGGGAAATAGTATTAGATAGGCAGCATTTTTTCAGTGTAGATGTAATGAAACCTACTTTTTTTTTTCTCTTCCAGAAGCCATTTCAAAATTTTGGTGGATTTTTTTCAGTATTCTTTCTGCCTTAAAGGTGAGGAAGACTGAGAGACAGATGGACAATTTTCTTTGAATAATGACAGCTCCTTGTTAATTTAGCATCTTTTCTTTCACCCTACCTGGGAAACATCATGTTTGCAGCTTTGGTGCTATGATCCATTCATGCTCCTGGGAAGGCCAATCAGTGTACTGACATCTTGTGTGTATTTCACAGAGCTGCTTACCTGGGTTGGTTGCACAAGCTTATCTATCCTGGTGCCTTGAGACATGCCCTTTTAGCAGCAGTCTTCTAGGCAGTTCATGTGCAATGTGCCAAGTCAAGACCCAATCAGGACACAAGGTGACCTGCCTTTCTCCAACACTTTATCCTCTTTTCTTGGCAAAGTCTTTTCTTACCTAGGAAGGTTCATTCTTGCATCTAGGCCAGGGTCCTGTCATCTGAAGAGTCAGATCGCTTGGAACGGGGTCACAGGGGCCTGTCAACAGCAGCTACATGCCAGACAAGATATCATAACCAAAATCCTGTCTCATATGTGCAGATGACAGGAGCATAATTGTGTTTGACAAGCTACTAAAAGAGGAGGGAGGCAAGCCACAAAACTCTGCTTTCTCTTCTCTCAGTGCTTTATTCACATCCTCGCTGATTCTAACATGCTCTGTTAACTGATCATTTTAGGTTGCCAGCATAATGGGAGCCCTAGGGAATTAGTCTGCATGAGATGTAAGAGGCCACTTCTTGGTAATGTATTAGTCATTTTAAAACACTTTACAGAGGAAGCAGAAAAAATGACAAGCTAATTCTCTGATATATTTCAGAGGTATTCAGGCCTCTATGAGAACAATACCTCTATTCATGTCTTGGCACCAATGGAAATTCATTTTTCCTTCATTTGAGAGAGTGGCCTGAGCAGAAGCAGAGAGAAAAAGGCAACATGGTCTTCCCTAAGATAAGATCTCTGCAGTTATCAGAGTGAATGACTGCAGTGTTCATTGACTATATTAGGAGAGTGTCCAGGGATGCATTATCTTTACAGAGTAGTATGTGTTCAGTCTGTCTTCTGGAATTCTTCTTGCCTTGATGAACCTACTTAATAAGTAGGGCAGCAAGTTTATGAGGACTGTATAATATTTGATTTATTGGGAAAGTATGTGTCAAATAAGGTCATCTAGCTGCCCATTCTATGTAGGAAATGGTATTCAAATGAAAGAAGCTAAATAATATCATAACATACTATGGGGATAGGGGCTGGCTGTTTTCCCAGCACCGTGTTAGCTTGTTCAACTCCAGTAGGTATGGGTAAAGGCAAACATTCCATGACGATACAAGTAAAACTGTGAGAACACTGGCATTAGTTAATTAAAGCGTAAGCCAGTTTCAAAATTAGGAGTTGTGATTAAAATTGTGATTATATTATAGTTGCTGATAGAAAATTTCAGTAAGTGTTACAATACTTTAAGTGTGCATAATTATTGAACAAACCTATTTCTGTGTAGAGCAAATCAGCTTTAAAGGGTAATAAGCTATATAAACACCATCTCAATGAGTAAGGTTATAGGCAAGGCTTTGAAAACCTGAGCTGGGCTTCTTTCAAAACTCAGGCCATTAAAACTTTTCCCAGAAATTGAAATAAGCTGACTGTTTGAATTCTTTGCCACAAGGCCACAAGACAAACCAAATTAGGAAACTCCACTGAGATAATTTAATCTTTTCCTTAGCCTTTCAATGTTCAATCCAACCATATATTTACCTCATTCTATTTTCACACGCTCTGTGTGACTCGGAGAACTCCTCTGCAAGTGACAGAGACATTTCTTAGACTTATGTCTCTTCTGGATGCTACTTCTTGTCTTTGGAAACCAAGCGAATTAATGGAGTTATTAAAAGCTATAGCTATGTCTTCCCCAGAATTTTGTCAAAGTAATTCAGCAAAGTATTTAAGCAGTTAATACCAAAAATAAGTATTCAAACTGTAAATGTGGATTAAAGAAATGCGCCCCTTCTTGAACTGAAACTTCTCCATGGTCAAGGTATTCAATGCCTTAATGTTCTTTCCTAAAGATCGATCTTACATCAGCCTTCATGAATCCTCCAGGCCCTGATAGCCCATGAAATTCCAGAGCAAGGACTGTTTTCAGTCCTCATCACTGGAAGTAGTTCAGGTTAGGAAGTATTTAAACAAACTGGACACAAGCCAGGCCCACTGGCCCTGATGCAGTTTGAAAAATGGGCAACAGGAACTTCTAGAATTTGTGGCAAGGTAAGTGGCAAGATTTTCTCCTTTTAAGGAATAAGCCCATGCAACAGCACAGTCTGGTGCTGGTCAGATAGAGAACAGTATGTTAGAAAATCCCCCAGGGATCCTGGTGGATACAGTGTTGACCATAACCAGTCTTGTGGCCTTGTGGCAAAGAAATCAATTCCTGGGCTGCATCAGACAGAATTTTTAACCTAGAGGAGACTCAGAGGGATTTCACCAGTGATTTTTAATATCATATGAGGGGAGGAGTGTGAAAATAAGACAAGGTCGGTTTTTTGTCAGTGGTGCCCAGCTTAAGAGCAGGCAATGGGCACAATTGGAAAGACTGTAAATTTGGAGAACCTTGAAATTTCATTTAAACATAAGGAGAAAAAAGTCAAACCCAAACATTTCCACTGTGTATGTGATCAAGCACTGGGACAGGTTGCCCAAAGGGGTGTTGGAGTATCTCTCCTCCCTCTGTACTGAAACAAGCTGGTCATGGCTGCTCCTGCTGAGCAGAGGTGGATGAGATGACCTCCTGAGATGCTGAAAATTTTCAGCCACTGTCTGGTTCTGTGATTCCATGATTTGCTGAAAATACTGATATATTCCGTTCATTACACAAAAAAACCTGTGGGATATTTAATGCCTTTGGTGAGTTTATTTAGACTGCAGCATGGAATAGTAAAACCTTCAGTTATATTTCTCTGTATGCAACATTAGGGATTATTACTGCATAGAAATAATGGTAGAGCAAGCATTAAAATATTACATGATCTTTAAAAGCCAAAATACCATTCTGGCAAGGCCTGCATATCCGTAATTAGTTGTATAGAACTATTTACTCCCCCATTTCTACAAATGGTACAGAGTAGAGCAAGCATTTGTAGTAGCTTTGTTTCTGCATTTTCAAGATATCTAAATGGTGATGTGTTTGTGGAAGCCACAGCAGAAGGAGAACTGGTGGAATCAACATCTTGTGATATCCCAGGGCTCCAAAACACGAAAATATAAAGGTTTTTTAACAAACAAACAAGAGGACAACAGAGGTTCAGAGGAATAAGTATATTTCTGTTTCAAATGGCATTCTCATGATGGAAAATCGGAATTGTGTTGCTAGTTTCTTCAGCTGTGCTTTCTGAGATGTGAAGCATCCAACCATCTTGTCTTGCAAATCGGTTCTTTCTTAGAGGATGTCTTTCACTGTATTGTATATTTATAAGCTATTGTGCATGACCCTGAACATTAACACTTAAATTGAACTCTCTGAATATTTATCACTACGAATTTAAAGCCTTTTTGCTTCAGCTTATGTGACACCATTCTGCAGATACGTAAAAGACAGAGAGAGATTATAAACTAGATACAACAAAGGACATGGGATTCTCTTACCTTTAGTAGAACCTTAATTTGCAAAGCCGCACTGGCTCTCCTGTACAAGAAAGATCTGGGGTCCAGAAATATGACTTTTCCAGGCATCTCTCCAGGTTAAAGGCTTAAAATTAACATATTTTGAATATTTGTTACAAAGCTCATAAAATGACTAAAAGGTATGTCTTCAATCCTGCTTCCATCACAGGCTGCTATGAGCAACTCCAATACAATCAAGACTCAGTTTGTAATCCCATTCCTGAAAACAACAGCCTATGGCATACTTTTAAGAAGCTGAGAAAAGTCCAAGATATTTTTTATTCTTTTGAAACTGGGAAATTCAAAGGAATTTGAGTCTCTACTGCCTGTCACCTGAATCAACAGGTGACCTGAGACAAATACTGAATTCACCCCCTTTGGAGTGGAGACACTTTCAACGACTTCTGTGCTTCAGTGCAGAAAATAAGGATAAGATTCCTTAGCACTAATTTAGCACAGAAGACTGGGATCTTCCTCCAAGGAACATTTTGGTTTTTTCATAAATACTCTATAATCTGTGTAGTTTGAGTGTCTGAAGTCCTCAGGCTTTTTTCAGGAGGGAATAATGAAGGAGTAAGCAAGGTAAGGGAGGAGTAAGAGGGGACAGAAGATCATCTAGGATTACAGGGCAATTTTAATTTAAGGGAAAGAAGAAAAATGTGACACCATGTCAATTCCTTTTTAAAAAGCACTGAATAGTTTATCACCTGTGCCTGAAGAGATGAAATGCATTTAATTTTGCCAGTTACCTGATCCATGTGTCAAGATTTCATTTTCAGTCTCGTTTGATGAATTTATTTCCACAGTGGACAATTTTTTGAAGCACATATATAAAAACTAAAATCTGAGACATTTTCTCTCCCTCTCAACAGATATTTTTATTTAAAATACGGTAATAGAACAGTTAAGAGTACTTAAAATCCTGAAGTTAATAAGTAGTAATAACAAAAATATTCTATTTTAATTATGTCAGTGAGCAGATCCTCATAATGAACAAAAAATAAAGTGCAGCTTCAACTCAAAATATTTTCTCAAGTAAGAATCTCAAGCACAGAAATAAGGTATGAGTGTGACTATGCTCATGTGGGATGGATGGACTATGAAGTAAACTGCCAAAAAAGTGATGTAAAATTAGTGCAAGAGAAACCAAGGTCAGGTCTTGTCCAATAATGAGAGAAGCTAAGTAACTAGTTTGATCGAGCAGAAATAGGGGGTTGGACTGTACATCTGCATTGCTATTCCTTTCACATTAGTACCAAGAAACTCTGGAAAATGCATCTTAAGAATGGAAACTGGATTTTTAATAAGTGGAATAATTTCAAAGCAATGGAGCAAGATTGAAAGGAATTTCCAGTTTTTTTGCAGATAATTTCTGCCAGCCAGGACAGTTTCTGTAACTGATCTGTCCTAACCCCACAAAATATTGGAGGAAGATTTTTCAACAGAGAAATTATATCATCAGGTGAAGTTATTGAGATAATATTACTTTTAAATTTCATGTGTAGTCAGTTGTTTGGGGTTTTTTTGTTTAGTTGGGTTTTTTTGGGGGGGGTTGTTTTGTTTTTTGGAACAAGGAGACTTATTATGTGACGTTTGCTAATGAAAATAAATATTGCCCATCCCAAGATCAGTGTTTGAAGAACTGTACTGATGTCTCTCAAACTTTGTTGCTTTCTTTTAGACCTGAACCATTGTATATCCTGCACTACTACAGCATCACAGTGAAATGGTTACTTTTTCCAGGAGGAAATTTATACTATGTATAACAAGGAGGAATAATAATTTTTATGATATTACACAGATATATTTTTAGATACAGGCTAGAAATACTACGTTTGGACTAGAAAGTTAAATTTCTCTCTCTTCAGAGAATAAATAAATGTCTCTATTGTATCTCACTATGGTCCTGCCAACTTGTTAAATATTTTAGAAAAACTTTATTGTAAATTCTGTGCTATGTGAGTCAAATTCTTGCACAAAGGCCTCCCTTTTAGTAGGAAGTTTGCTTTGCACTGCATGGAACTGCATTTGTTTATTGAAAAGAGAATAATTTATCACCACATTATTTGTTATTCTTTGGCCTTCCATTTTATATTCAATAATGAATAATTAAATATATTTTATAATTAAATATAATACCCATTTGTATTTATGTGCTTTTTGCACATTTATCTGGGAGTAAATCAGTCATTACTTACCCACAGGAAGAAAATTTGAAGTTTTATCTTAGTGGAAGATGCTCTCTGAAGAACTTTTAAACAGACTTTGCAAAACTGAAGAAATTGAAAGCACATAAACATTATTATCCTGAGACTATTAGTGTCTTAATGTTATTCTAGGGAATAATGTCTTCTAGGGATGTTTAAATGATGTCTATCATTTAAAGACAGATAAAATACCTGTTTCTAAATAATAGAAGAATATTGAATATTGTTAAATGTACACTTATTCTGTGAACTGACAAACTCACTTCCTGCTGAACTGTGAATATGGAAAGCAATAGAAACCTCTCGAAAATTTAAAGCAGAGAATTTGCTGTTTGTTAAGTAGACAAAATTCAAATTCAAATACTTCTGTTATTTAGTGAAAGTGGTGCCATTTCAAGAGCTGCATGCCGTCAATTTTATGCAAGGTTCTGCATGTGCATATAATTTCAATTGAAAATATTTATTTCTTGATAATGACTCAATGGAAAGAAAGAAGTAAAGGAAGTAAATTTTTTATCTTGATAAACTTCCCCACAGCATTCTGCATTAATTCAGAAATTAACAACAGTGAGTAGCAATCTGACTCAGCACAGCTGTAAAACTAGTACCATAAATAAATAAATGCTTTTGAAAAATCATATTTTTGTTTGTTTTCATTATGCTGTTTATTTATAAACATGCCTGTAGAGCCATCTGTCTCAACTGCTCGCTATTAGGCCTTCTTAAAATCCCTACATTTGTTAGTACCATAAATGTCTGTACTAAATCAGGTTGTATGAGGGATTTGGATTTTCCTTTTGAAGTTTCTGGAAGTTATTTCTAAGGTCTTTTAAAGGAGCACAGAGTGTTCTCATTAGAAAATGCAAATCTTAAGTCAAAATAAGCTCTGTTTGGGGCTGGTTTGTTTTATTGGGTTTCAGATGTTAACTTGAGTTTGCAGTCCTTTTATGTGTTTTGATTCAACTAAGTGTAATGTCCAATCAGATACAGTCTTGGTTTTTTAAACTACTTCTGCATATTCCTGGTGCAGCAATTTGCCTAAATTCTTTATAAAAGTTTTCTTCACTGACATTTTTATAGTATTGACTAACAAAGGATTTGACACTTTGCGGTGCCATGTTCAAGAGAGAGTTCTGTGGTACTCAGTAAAGTGCTGTTGACTTTACATTAAGGTGAATACTGAGACAAAGTGAAATGAGTGATTTACCAAAGGCTGCATGCAGATGAAGATGGAAGAGAATTCCAGAGTGAAGTTTCTCAGCCCTGTGTTTTCAGGGCATATATACCCATGCTACTCCTATAAATAATCTATGCCTAAAGTATCAACAAGGAACCCTCTGTTTCCACCTAGCAGAAGGAGAAAAGATGTGAATCTGCTTGGAAACAGAAGCTGGTGGTATCAAGAATTTGAAAAATGCAATTCTTTTTTGATTAGGGTGATGAAAAATGATCAATTCTTTTCTGAGTAAGAATATATAAAATATGGGAAGGATATCCTCCTGTTTATGCCATCTTCTTAAACCAGATTTTTCAAAAAAAAATTTTTTTATGTTGCTCTTCAAAGTCAAATGTGCAATTAGGTATCAACAGTCTTCCCCATCTTAATACACTTGTTCATACACTTGTTACTCTACTCTTTGTCATCCTAACTAAGAAACTAAAAGGCTTAGAACAACTCTTAGAAGTTAACAGCCTCTATTTTGGCAATTTACCACAGAATAATATAAAAAAAAATAATCCTTTCGGAAACTTGGGAGTCAAGTAACAGCTAAGCATCAATATAATATAATTTTCTGATCTATTCCTTCCATGAAGCCGTCAATGTTAAATTTTGTGAAAATAAACTCAAAATAGTATCAATATGCCTTCATATCTCAAAGTGGTTGTGGAATAAGAGATCTAACACTATGTACAAAGAACTCTACAAGCCTATGTATCTTTTTATATACCAAGACATTGCAATAAGCTGGCAACTAGGAGTTACTGTGGAGTTAGTGGTTAAAGGAAACAATTACAAATTAATGTAACTGGGCTTTTTACAATTTTTTTTTTGTTAGTTCTAAGCCTAAAGCAGTTAAATCTCTGCCTAGACACCTATGTTATGTTTGTTATGTAAGGATATTTATTGCATGAGAAGTAATTGCTTGCTCATGCTGTGAGGCACTATTTGGTAAAGTACCCCCTACTATCACAGAAGAGGAGAGATTTAATAGAGTAGATGTTTAGTTTTATGCTTATTCACAATGGTATAGCCTGTGCATTTTATTCATGAGACTCATTTTGCCATTAAATTTTATGGCAACTTTAAATTTCCTAATCCCATATTTTAATAGCCAAGTTCAACCCAACCATACAGTATAATGTGCTAAATTTTTTTTTTCACATCAGTGGAGGAAGGAATCCAGGATGTCCTAACTCAGTTTTTCCTTTTGTGTATTTTTTCTCTTATACTGTAGGTTATAGCATAAGACAACAGCTTGACAATTTGTCCGAGCTCTTGATTTTGCTCACGTTCTTTTCCTTATTTTGCGTTTTACCATTCCCTTGCTAACTGAGAAAAGGACTAGCTGTAGCTCTGAAAGCATGAAGGAGGAGAAAGAATGGGAAATTCTTGCTTCTTGTAGGTATGTAGTAAATGTAGGGCTACAGTTATTATGAAAATTTAGAGGGGAAATACAATCTGGACAAGCTCTTTGGAAAATACTACTTGTCATTGTGTGCCTGGTGATATGGCACTTGTCAGGGGTGCACACTACCCCTGGGGCCCCCAGAGTCCCAGTCAGTCATTGCAGGATCAGCATAGAAAGGAGCAAAATGGCCTCGCATCCCAGTCCAAGAAATCCTTTATTAATGTAACATAATTTGAACTCAGAGCAGGGGCAAGGACCAGAACAAAGGCAGGGCAGTGGGTTTTAAGGGACACAATCAGGGTGGCCTTGAAGGGCCAACAGGGAGAAGACCAGGGAGGGACACAAGTGGGGTTTACAGAGCACAAACCAATAGGGAGGCTAATGGGATGAGATGAATTTAAACAAACCAATGGTGCCTCCAATAATAGGGGATTCCCCAAGGGGCTGGTCCAGGCAGGGGCTGGTACAAGGGAGGATTGACAGAGAACATTCAGGAATAAGGGGTAGATATCAGGGAAGATTGACAACTTAATGGGTGGGTGCAACTTAGGCTAAACCAACAGCCTGGGGTGGGTGGGGGGAAGGAACAAACCATCAGGGATTAAAACACCAAATTATACATCACTACATATACAATTGCTGTATCTTTGAAGAAAATATCTTTTTCTTGAGCCTCCAAAGTTTAGTTTTCTCTCCTTTTCCAATTGTTCTTAATTTCTAACCCCTGGACCCTTCCTGAGAAATTTCCAAAGCAGCCTAAGATGCTCCCCTCATGTTTGTGCTGTGCTAAGCTATTTATTGGCCGTCACTGTGGTATTTGAATGCCTGATGGAGTCACAGGCTTCATTAATAATTGCCATCATCAAAATAGTTTCCTTTCCACACTTTGTCTGTTCAGTATTTCCTCAACTTGTAGAGCATGCACTCAGGGGAAGGACTTTCCAACAGCTCCTCAGCTGTTTTGGGTGGCTGAGCAGGCCTCAAGAACTTTGCAATAAAATTTTAAGAAGTCAAATAGCATTGAATACACAGTAAATTAGAAGGAAACTTTGCAAAACAGTTAATGTCTGTCATTTCCTTAATTATTTCCATCTTTTCATCTTAAATTTACATGATTATCAGTAATTGTACTCTACTGTCCAGAGCACTGCAATTTCTGGGATAAATATACATCTTTCTTGCTTCCAAATTCATTAAAGTCTTTCACTTCCTTTCCGTGAAAAGCCTGAACTTTCACTTATTACCTACAAATTGAAGCTATTGTTACTTTGCAAACAAATTATGATTTTGTTTTTTTCCTAAATATTATGATTTTGTTCTCTGTTGAACAAATGCCACTGTGCTGAATATATGGCATGGAATTACTTTTTCTGATGTCAACCCTGAAGGAAGAACTGTTGACTAGAAGGAAATAGGAGATTTCTAGCATTTCCTTCCACTGGAGGAAGCAATATAAACACATATAAGCACAGTAGAAAATGGGAGGCCAAAGAAAATTTACTTCCTCATATGCTCCCTCCTTGGTGCTCCTTCTGTTGCCATATGGGAAGCTCAGGAAGAAAATCAGATTACACACATCATGAAGAGATCTCTTTAAATCTCTTTAAATATTTAAATCTGAGTAGTTTGAGCTTGAATTATCATGAAGAGCACAAACATAGATCAAGGATGAGAAATTAGAGTAGAATGCAATTGTTCAATAGGAATGGTTTGAAGATTCTTGATAAGACTCCTGTTTGATCTTTCTTACCACCTGGGTTGAGTTTGGCTTCAACAGAGAATTTCAGAATGGAGTTCTGAATTTCAGAATGGTTCATTCTCAGCTGACAACAACACAGGGCTGTCAGGGCAGTGGTGGTATTAGATTTAAAAAAATGACATGGAAAAGGGAATTTCTAGTCATGCTCAAACTATAAATTATGTTTTAGTCTGCATTGCCAAGTTTATTACACAGTTAAATTATTCCAGGCTTCTGGAACTCAGGAGGGCTTTGTAACTGTGAAACTGAAAAAATATCCTTTTCATCCATCTAATATTGATGCTGGAAGACTTAAAAATCTTCTATTACAAGCATGACTATCGTCAACTTTAGATGTGAAGCAAGAAAAGTTGTGTATTTGATTTCAGCACAGATGTATTCCAACATACGTGAAATAATAGCACAGTAACTGTGGTGCAGTTTTGGACTAATGTCAGCAAATGGCGGCAAATTAGTGAGACATCTCAGCCATAATAATGGAAATATAGTGCTATTGACATCCATTCTCTCTTTATTGTGTTTTAAGAAGCATAAAGAGATGTGTACATTTGCAAATATTGAATATAGGGAAAAATACTCGCTCTACACGGTATTTCAAGATTAAGAGTAATATAATTGTTTTGACTATCTGCTTCATGCCTGCAAAGAAAGTCCATGAAAAATACTGTAGGATTTTTTTGACTATTAGAATTATGATTCTTTATAGTATTTGGCAGCAAAAAGAAAGTAAGTTTGTTTTTCTTAGAACAAGATATTTTGTCACTAGCCTTGAAGTAACCATGGGACCAGCTTTCAGTCATACTTCTCTCTATAGTTCATATTTCATAGCCCCATACCCCTCCAGCTGTTAGAATTGGCTCTTTACACATGGTTGCACGTGAAACAATTTTACCAGTGCTATAGTGGGACAAAAAATATAGTTAAGTCACAGTAGCCTCTGTGTGTGTTCTTAAATTGCAGCTATTAATAGGGGTGGTTAATAGGAGTACTGGACTATCTACATGTCTCATAGAAAAAGTCAATAGGCTACCAAAACGCATCAAGTGCTAATATCCCTTTCTGTATACATAATCTAGAAAATACGTCATATAAAACATGAGGAGTACAATGTATCTCTTCTTTTATGAGGTTCATGCAATGCTACAGGCTTGTTGACAGACCAACTGGAAAACTGCTTAAAGAGCCTGGGATTGCTTGTTGACAGCAGCTGAACATGAGCCAGGGTGTGCCCAAGTGGCCAAGAAGGCCAATGACATCCTGGTCTGTACCAGCAATAGTGTGTCCAGCAGGATCAGGGCAGTGACTGTCCCCTTGTACTGCTGAGGCCACACCTCAAATCCTGTGCTCACTCATGACAGGAACAACTTTGAGGTGCTGAAGCATGTCCAGAGAAGGGCAACAGAGCTGGTGAAGGGGTCTGGAGCACATGACCCTCTCTCTAAAACTACCTGACAGGAGTTTGGAATGAGGTGGAGGTTGGTCTCTTCTCCTGTTTAACAAGTGACAGGAGAAAATGGCTTTAAGATGTGCCAGGGAGGTTTAGACTGGGCATTAGGGAAAATTTCTTTACTGAAAGGGTTGTGAAGCATTGGAACAGGCTGCCCATGCAAGTTGTTGAGTCACTGTATTGGAGGTATTTGAAAGTCATGTAGGTGTGGAACATGGTTTAGTGATGGATTTGGCAGTGTTTCATTAAAGGTTGGACTCAATCATTTTAAAGTTCTTTTTTCAACCTAAATGATTCAGTGATTACTATGAGGAATGGCTGAGAGAGCCAAGACTGTTCAGCCTGGAGGAAAATGTTCTCAAGAGGATTTTATCAATGTATGTAAATACCTGAACAGAGAATGATACAAAGATGATACCACTCTTTCCAGTGGTGCCAACTGACAGGACCAGAGGCAGTGACACAAGCTGAAATAAAGGAGTCTCTGTCTGAGCATCAGGAAATACCTTTTCATTGTGAGGGTGACTGAGCACTGGCAGAGGTTGCTTAGGGAGGGCATAGCGGCATCTGCATCCTCAGAGGAACCAGCTCTAGATGATCCTATTTGAGCAGGAACATTGAAAAAGATGACTTCCAGAGGTCCCTTGCAGTACTAATCATGCTGTGAAATTGTTTATTATCAATTACAGATTTAACAGAAATAGAAATAAGATCTTATTACAGACACATTTTGAATTGATCACTGCAGGGCCTTGCAACAAAAATAGATGGAGGAATAAGGAAATGCAAAGGCAAAATTAAGCGCAGAGCCTCTGTATCTGTTCTGCTTAACATGTTTGTGACTAAGCCAGCTTCATTTAAATGACATTTCAGTTCACTAGCTATATAAAATATGCTGCTAAATAGTAGTAAACCACATGTCTTTGTACTAAAGCAGCTGAGTGTCCATATCCCATGTATCAACCAGAGCCTTCAGCTCTTCACCAGTTGAACTAAAATGAAAATAATATTAAATATTTCATATCTTATAACACTTATATTAGTTGCCTAAACAGAAGGAGAGGGTATAGTAGCATCAAATTGCAATAGTCTCACCTCTTACTATATTTTTATAAGACATTGGCAAACAGCCCAAAATAATATTGATGTGAAGTCTGATTTGTCAGTATTGTGGAATTTCTTCCATGTTGGACTACAGCTTGAAGGTTTGAAAGTGTTAGGCAAATTTAGTGCTGTAAATTCAAGAAGTCAATGAACATTTCCTCTAGAGCAACCTGGAAATTAATATTTTATATCCTTAGACAGACTATGCTATCTTCTGCATATGCATGCATATATAACCAGTATCTGTTCCTCACTGTTTCAGACACAAAATAATTTAATTTCATCTAAAGTCAGTAAAATGAATGCCTTAAGTCAAAAAAAATCACCTTTATTATGTTATTTTTAATGAGACTTTGTAGTGACACTATTTAATATTCTAAAATAAAATCATCCAGTAAGAAAAAAATGGTACTCCTAAATCCCATTATGCACTACTTAATCCAAGAAGTTATGAATTTCAATCTTAAAGCAATATTTACTATGTCTTGTAGTTATCTGCAACTTCAGTCTCCAGCAATCACTGGAAGATACAGCTAACAAAGCATGGAATATATGTCTGCTGATAAGCTCCTTTTAGCAAAAGGAACAATTGATACGGACCGATGGCAATCCACAGCTGATGTGGGTCATCTGATCTCAGTTGTGGTGTTGCCATGTGGGAGAATAATTTCTCAGGCAAAAAGTATGAGTTCTGAAATTGTAAAATTTGTATCCTGATTGGAGTGCTTAACCTTCAGAAGTGTATAGGGTGGGATCTTCAAGGGCCACTTCATGAGACACAAGTTGCAAGGGCATTTCTTTAAAAGGATCATAAATAAAAGATTTTACACAGAAGAATCACAGAATCATCAAGGCTGGAAGAGACCTTTGAGATCATCAAGTCCAGCCATCAACACATCATCACCATAACAACCCTTAAACTATATCCCCACGTGCCACACCCAGACATGCCTAACCACTCTTTCAGTGAAAGAAAATTCTAATATCTGACCTGAACCTCTCCTGGTGCAATTTAAGGCCATTTCCTGTTGTCCTTTCACTTGAAACATGGCAGAAAAGACTGACCATCTTTAAGGTAGTTGTAGAGAGCTGTAGAGAATATTAGGGTCCCTCCTAAGCCTTTTCATTGATTCAAGCATTTGCTCTGGGGTGATAAGCTGCCTGTTTAGAGCTATAAAATATTATCACAGTGATTTTACTCACAAAGAAACTTGCTGCACAAATTGATAAAGTTAGCAAACACAGAAATGCAGGAAAGTTGTCACTGCTGCCATGACATGAGATTTTCACTGTTTGCTTTCAACTTTGTGCACAGATGTAATGTTCAGTATTGAATTGCTCTGCCAATCCTCCTCTGCAGGGCCATTGCAGTCAACTAAAAATTTGATCTGAGATCAAACTATCCTTGGCTAAATATGTCCATCAGTCTATAATAACAGCAGCTGTAGAGAAGAAATTTTAGTTTGTTGCTGAAAGGAACATTATGAGTCTGTTTATTTTTGTTGCACTGTTGGGATTGATTGACAGTTTTAAATGATTGAAGTTTTATTTTTCAGAAATTTAACCAAGATTTTTTTCAGAAAAACATCCAGAACTAAACAATTGAAATAAAAGTATCTCCACAGGCTTTAATCTGACAGCTAAACCCATCAAAAAACTAATAACCTAGCCTACTCTGCTTCTGACTGATTTCAAAGCACCAGGGAAGAGAAGCTTTTAGTTTTAGCAGGATGACCAAGTAACAAAATTTAAAACAACTTTTATTTTGAGAAGTCATTTAATGTTACAGTAAAAGAATTGTTTGGTTTTTTCTACGTTTTTAATCAAGCTATGCATTCTTGCAGCAGAAAAGACCAACAGCCTTCTGGTCAGTGTAAAGTGGAATGTTACCAGCAGGGCAATGGAGATGATGCTTGTAATCTGCTCTGGTGAGACACATCAGTGTGCTGGATCTCTTTCTGCAGCCCTCAGTACAAAAAAGATATGTAACTACTTTGTTGGATCCAGTTCAACAAAGGGCAGGACGGTAGCACATGGGCACAAACTGAAAAATGTGAAACTCCGTCTGAACAGAGAAAAACATTTCTTTCCCATGAGGATAGTTGAACACTGGCTCAGTCTGCCCAGACAGGCTGTGAAGTCTCCATCCATGGAGATTCTCAAACCCAACCAGACATGATCCTGGTCAACCTGCTGTTGACCCTGTTGCTCAGAGGCTGCAAGGCTACACTGAATCATCTTATGAGGTCACTCCCAACTTCAACCATTCCTTAATTCTGCCTCTCTTGATAGTCCCTTGTGATGAACAGACTATGAATGTTTTGTTGTTGGGTGTAGCTTGGTTAAGCAGCCGAATTCTCAGACACCTGTCTCCAAAGTTTTATCCAGGCAATCAACTAACTTTTGATTAAACAAGTATGCAACAGCAACTATACTTTTCACAGACTCTTACCTGGCTCTACATGTAGCACCAGAGCATTTTCAGGAGTCTAGTAGAGTTTAAACACATTTATAATATCTGTCTGGACAGTCTGCACAGCAGTTCTTCAAGTCCTATCTCATACATATGTCAGCTTATTTTGGCATAGGGATATCCATAAATGGGATAGGCATAGGTATATCACTTTTTCCATAGCTGTTCTGTAATATCAGGGAGTTTGCCTCTAACTGTAAACAAAACTTGGAACTGCAGAAGAGTGTCAAAGTAATGAAACATGAATGAAGTGTTTATCATTTTTGAAGAAGCTTGTTTAGCTTGATCTTTGAACAAAATTTTAAGTATTATTTCCCTTTACCCAAGGTGGTTGTGAATAGTAAAGCATGTTTCATAGGAAAGCACCAAAGCTTTCTATATGTCTAGCACAGCTAGTTGTGTAGGAATATTTATTTGTGTGATCTGTAGTTTCTTAAGACAAGCATTTTATAGCTCAACTTTACAACTTCATGCACCACAGCCCAAAGCAACTGGGATTAAGCTTAAATACCTTAATTATGTACCTTTTATCATGAATCAAGAATGAGCCAAAAATTTCCTTACATCTCTCACTTCAACTCCATCTTTTCATCTTTTTGTTATCTACATTCAAATCTGTAGCTAAGTTTATGGTGCTTATCACATAAGATAACATATACTAAAGCACTGAATTACAGGTTCATTTGTTACTCAATAGGTATAAGACAACAGAAACCATCCATGGTTCACTGTTCTGTGGGATACCCCAAGTACAGTCATCCACAGAGTATAAATTTGTGCTTTGCTTTCCTTCGCACATCAAATGGGGCAGGATTTTTTTCTCTTCTGATTTGCAACAATTTTAATTACATTTGTTTACAAAACTTAGAAACATGCATATGAGAAGTGTGTAAAGAAAATGAGTGTTACTAATGAGTAAATGTATCAGTGATTTTTGAATGTACATATGTATTTGAACCTATCTGTAAATTGAATTTTCTTTTTTTTTACTACTAAGATAAAATTTGCATTGTATATTACAAAAATTGTTCAGTACTCATTCAGTTTCACATATAATTGGCTTTAATGACATGAATATAATTTCCACTATGCCTATATTCAAGTATTTTCATCTACGATGTGGTCATAATAAGAATATTTTAAACTTTTTCCATTTTATATTTAGTTTTGATTGTTTTGAAGTATCTCACTGGATTGGATCTATCATCAAATTTCTCACTGTGTCTGAGAATTGAGGAAAAACTAGAAATATAAAAGAAAAACTGGTCTTTTTAATAAGAGTGCTAATTCTTAATTCTCAAGATTTTCAAACAAGAAGGAGTGAAATAAAAGCAATGTTGAACGTGATCTTAAAAAAAATCTAAAAAGAAACAAAAAACCCTATGAAAAAACCTCTTTTTAAATGGAATATCCTCAGGAATTCGCACTCATATTGGAAGCTGTTTGACCTGTTTAATCAGGATGAGAAAATAGTAATATTAAAGGAATTTGGGTCTTCGTGAGTTAGTGATAGTCACAATGATGTGTTGGAGCCAGGGCAGTGACATACACAAAGATCATGAACCAATAGCTCACTTTATTAAGACCCCTTTTCCTTACACAGATGAGAAGGCACGTGCAGTCAATCCTCACTGGCTGAGCCAGTGAGCAGTCAGTGAGCAGCCTGAACCCCCAGCAGCCTGGGCCTGCTCTCCAATGGGCCTTACTGGCTGAGTTACATAATTAAGGTAATTGTGTAAGCAATCACATTTCAGTTATTAAGTTTGGAATTATTTGTAACTGTGAGGCCTACAGGCCAGCTGTAGGCCACCACAATTCCTCCTTTTTGTTTTTAAATACAAAGGCACTGTTTGTCCTCCTCTGAAGGGCTGTCACAGACAAGACAGACACAACATTGCATAAAAACCTGGGCTTGGAAAGATTGAATGAGAACTTCAGCTCAATTTGACAGGCCAAGCCCCTTTTCAGTTATCCTATATACTTTTGAAGTTGTAACATTCACTCTTGGGAACTGTCAGGCAGGACTGCTAACAATACAAGTTATGAAATTGGCGTGCCAGCAGGCTTACAGCTCAAAGCTTACAAACTTACAACTTAACTCTAAAAACAGGAAACATTTCAACTCTCAAAACTGTGGGAAAAAAACAACCATTGAGAAAAACAATCTGTCTCAAAATCTTCAAGTCAAGTCTTCACATTTAAATATGTACAAAACTTCCATGTTAATAAATAGATCAAGTCCTTAAATAGATTTGTCATCTCAGAAATTCCAGTTCTTGGTGTGGCAGTTGTGCAAGTTGTTTAAGTAACTGCTCCTCGACATCTGCTGGAGCATCATCATGAGGATATTGTCTCTGGTCCTGAGCACGATGTAGGGCTGGACCCACACACCTGGCAGGTATTCGCAGGTGTCTGCAGAAACAATTGTTTTTTCCACACTGGCTACAGGTTGTATTCCTTTGTCCCTGAATTGTCTCTGGTAGTGTAGATTTACAGGGACAGTTGGCTTTTAGATGGCCTGGTTGTCCACATCTGTAGCACAGGGTCGTCACTTTCACAGCTGCAGCAATGGAATCTGCTAACAAGGGCATGTTGTGGGCATTGGATTCAACCTTGGTGCATGCATTCATCATCTCATCCAAGGATGGGTTCTCATTTGGCAACAATTCTAAGACTTTTTGACAGTCCTCATTAGCATTGTCCGTGGCCAATTATACAATTATTTGGTTTCTGACCTCAATGTTTATAATTTGTTTCTCCCACTGCATCTTGCAGTCTTTCTATGAATTGTAAGATATGGCTCATTAATTCCCTATCTGATCTTTGAGTAGGCATGGGTTGGTTTTGCCGTGTTACCTTAAGCAATGCTTGCACCCCCAAATCCTTTATTTGTGCCAGCACTAATGGAGCTGAGGGCAAACTAAGGGTGGTAGTCCTGAAAGCTGTGACACCCCTACTTCATAATGTGGGTCTTCTTGGGGGATTTTTAAGTTTCTTTGCTCCTGTTTTTCTGCACCGTGTTGCCATGTTGATTCAAAACCCATATATTGGGCTGTGGTAAGCATTAGTTTGGTAAGCTGTTTAATATCAAAGGGAGTATAACCTCCTCTGTTGTTAAAAATCACAGCATATTGGCAATAGCAGATGATCCCAGACTGTACTTGGCTACAAGCTGTCACAGTTTGGAAAGAACTGGCCACTACAAAGGTGTGCAATTACCTGGTGTTTTTCCACTACCCCTTATTACCAGGTATGCTTCAATTGTGCCATACTCAGGTTCCTGACTTCTCCATAATGGCACATCAATGACTTCTGCAGCTCCATAATCCCCACTTGATATTGCTGCTAGCTTTACCTGGTGCCAGGCGCTGACTGGGTCAGGCATGGTTGTTGGTAGTGTACTGGTGATTTGTCTGGCTTTGTCTCAGGGATCTGCAAAAAAATGGTGGCTTTGGCTTTCAGTGCCTCTAGCTGGTGGGTGTTCCATGGGTGACTCTAGCTCCAGTAGAAGCAGAGCGCATGCGGTGGCAACAACAACTTTTGGACCCTGCAGTCCACCGCTGCTTCCAAGTACAATGTTTGCTGGGTACCCAGGCACCCGTGGTGACTTATTTCTGGGATCTGTACACAAATCAGCTCTGGCACTAGGCATGGCTCTTCCACTGTCGGGTTCTGCTTCAGGGCAGCTGAGCTCCGCTGGGGGGCTGTCTTTATATCCTGGCACGGGGTGACAAGGCAGTCTCTAGTGGCTGCAGGGTGCTCTACAGGTGAGGCACATCCCAGCATGGCACAGCAGCTCTGTCCAGCGCAGCCATAGGGTGCTCAACTGGTGAAGGGTCCCAGCGTGCCACGGCGGCTCAGTCCCGTGTGGCTGTTTTACTCCCCCACATGCCTGGAGTGGCAGGCATGCCTCCTGCCAGCTCTCCCGATGCCCAGTTCTCCTCACCTGTCTCGGACGGCGTCTGTGGTGCCCCCTCCATTGCCCTTGTGTTCCGATCTCTCTGCAGCTGCTTCAGCAGGTCCATTATGAGTGTCCACAACTTGATGCTGCCAATGGCAGCCTCGTCTCCAATGGACAGTGCTTGAAGTATATGCTTGCCAGCCCAGTCCCACGTTTTAAAATCTAAAGCATCCCTTTCAGTAATCTCCAGGTTGTGCTTTCTGAACCACATTAGCAGGGCAATTAGAGCCTGGTTGTCATACTTTAAACCTTGTTTCTTTAACATAAATGTCCATACCTGGAGGATAGGTTCCTTTGGTGTAGAGCCTCATGCTCCCATCCTGGTGGCATCTTCTTAAAACCCTCTAAGAAGGAGGGGGGATTCTGAACCCAGACACAGCTCTCCTTGCCATCTTCTGCAGTTCTACACACTGCAAGTAGCAGCTCTACACGCTGCTTTCCTGCCTCCTGCATTGTACAGGTGGGGGCTTGTTGAGATCACTTTGGAGGTCAGCAGATGTCGCAATGATGTGTAGGAGGCAGGGCAGCGACATACATACACAAAGATCATGTACCAACAGCCCGCTTTATTAAGACCTCTTTTCCTTACACAGATGGAAAGGCACGTGCAGTCAATCCTCACTGGCTGAGCTGGTTGCCATCTGGCCAACCAGCCAATAGCAGCCTGAAGCCCCAGCAGCCTGGGCCTGCTCTCAAATGGGCCTCACTGGTCGAGTTACATAATTAAGGTATTTATATAATCAACCACATTTCAGTTATAAGGTTGGCATTATTTATAATTGTGAGGCCTACAGACCAGTTGTAGGCCACCACAAGTGATAATCTCAGATCTTAGCAGTCAAGATATCTGAATGGATAACTATGGATGCTAGAAAGCACTGTAGAATGTTGAGGGTTGGAAGGGATTTTGAATCATCTAGAGCCAGAGCCACTCTGCCATGGGCAGGGATACATCTCCCACTAGACCAGGTTGCTCAAGGCCTTACCCAGCCTGGACTTGAATGCTGCCAGGGATGGGTCATCCATAATCTCCCTGGGTATATTTTTCCAGTGTCTATCCACCCTCATATTAAAGATTGTGAATGAATGAGGCATAGATTCAGACCAGCAGGGAATCTGAATCATTTTTCAAAGAAACAAGTTGGTTTTCCCACCTCTTCCCACAACTCCC
>VWYO01027390.1:0-17153 GCA_013400275.1 Rhadina sibilatrix | reverse complement strand
TTTTTTTTTTTTACACACAAGAATATGAAACAAAATACTTCCCATGAATGGAGACAGCAATTAAATAGATAAAACCTTGAGAAACCACTTTAAATTGTCTAAAACCTTTACTGTCACCCAGAGTCTGCAGTTGCTGACTGCAACTTAGAGTTTGAAACTGCAGTTTCACCATTTCACAGTGAAAACTTGGAGAGCCTTTCCCAGGAAAGACTTGCAAGTTTATCTTGAAAAGGGGCCCAAGCTTTTGCAAGATCAGATTGGCAAGTTAAAGTCACTTGATTACACTTTAAGTGCAGACATACCTGGATCTGATGGTATAATCTCCAGTTAGCCAGGATATCAAGCACCAAGGCTGGACTGAGAGGGTTTCCCTAAAATACCTAGGAAATTGTTTTAAAACATTGTTATATCAGTTAGGAACATGATTTTATCTTCCCCACAAGCTGACTATTAATCTGGAGTATCCAAGGCTGGTAGGACCACTCTTGCAGGTACCCATCTTAGATTGGAATCTGTAGAAACACAAACATACGTTCACCTCCAGGTTATCAATGTAAAGGGACCTTCCAATTTTCAATTTTCAAGATTCCTATCTTGATAAGTATCTTAGCTTTATCTAAGTGAGCCTGTGATTCACCAAAATGTCTTTGGATGGGGGTTTGGTTGTTCTGAATGCGATTTAAAAAATTGAGAATATATAGGGCTTTCTGCAATCTTTTGTGGGAGGTATATCCCATTCCTGCAATCCTTCTTTTTTAGTTTAACAACATGAACTTAAGAGTCCTATGCCTGTTCAACGGGCAATGGCTTGACCTGTAGGGAAATGTGGAATACTTGTGACATGGTGCACCCCCACAAATGAAAAAAACTGGCCATCTGTTTGGATGTATAGGCCAGCTAATTTCCATGTCTTTATGGATACAAGCACTCCGAGGGCTACAAAAGTGGACAAAAAATGACTGGTCATTTTTTGTGCATTCACCTGTATGAGTGGAGGCAAAAATATGTGAAGAAGTATCAATCAGGGATATGCATTACATCAGTCTGCCAGATTTTTGGGGCTTGAAGTCCCTGGGGATTAACTCCAAGTGCAGGCAAGGGTGCTTTGTGTTGACAGTCGGTGCAGGCCTGCACAATTTGCCGTGCTTGCTTGTGTCTAAGCTGAAATTGTTTTCAAAAAGCTGCTGCACTCTGGTGAAAAAACCCATGTGACAGACGTGCCTGAGAAAAAACATCTGGCATGACAATGGCCCCAGCTATCTGGTCTGCATTACTTTGAGAGATGGAGCCAGGAAGACTAGTATGGGAAGGTACATGTAGGATATAGTACCTTTTCGTACACAACTGCACTACAAAATGCAGACACATTACAAACAGTAATTAAGAGAAGAACAATGGGTTAGTTACTTCTTTGATATAAGCTTCTATTTTTGTCACTATACCTGCAAGACAAGCAGAGTCAGTAATAATGTTAAGTTCCATCTTGAAATTTCTCAAAAGCCCTGATCACAGCTGCTAATTCTACCAGTTGAGAAGGACCATGAACTACTTCTATATCTTGTAGCTACTGCCTGTTACTTTCCTCACTATCACAGACCTACCAGTCTTTCCAGAGCCATCTGTAAACACCGTGCAGGCATTGGAAGCTGTAACTAGGGAACACAGTTTTCAACAAAATTAAGATAAAAATTGACCATCAACTTTTCTACAAGCCTGTGGAGCACCTAACACCTGTGTGATCTGTTGCTCTGGCTGTCAGGGTGCAAGGGGAATTAAGTTCAGAGCTCCCTTTCAATAAGTGGAAAAGGGGGTAGAGTTGTTCAGTTGTGACACCCAAGAAAGGACATACCCAATTAATTGTACCCAAGAGCTTTTGCAAGTCATTGAGTGTGGACACCTAATATAATGGAAGGCACAGAAAATGCAAATCAGGGGGGAATTGTGTTCATAAAGTGGTACAGTAAAAAAAAAACAAACAGTCTTTTAAATCAGTAACTATGAGGGTCCAGAATTTCCATAGAAAATTTCATAGAATTTCCATCAATAACATTATTGATTTTTTTAAGATCATGCAGCAATCACCATGTTCCACTCTTTTTCTAAATAACAAAAGCAGGAGAATTTCACGGGCTAGTTGTGGGAACTATATGGCCAGATTGCATCTGTTTTTGTACAAGCTGGTGAAATTGTTGCAGTTTTCCCAAGAGAAGGGCCACTGGTCCACCCACTCAGGGCAATCTGTCATGGAATTTCTTTAATATGCTATTTCAGGAAATCAAACCAAATGTATCAAAAAAGCTCAAAGTGAATTTTGGTAGTTAATTGTGGGGTGAGGTCTGTAGTGGTGCAGAGTCCCCAGGCAGGCGCAAAGGAGAGCCACTTTTTTGCAAAAACACAGCCTGTTTAAGCAGTTGGCTGGATATCAGCTACATAGTTTTAAAGCATAACAAGCATAATTCAGCCAAGCACCATACACCATGATGTGAACACGAGATGGTTATATAACCTGTTTTTCTACCCATAATTCAGCTGAGTCTCTTTCCCATAGTCCTTTTCTACTTAGCCTCAGTAACACGCCTAAGCCATGATTTTACAGGGCCTCTCTTTTATAAAGCTTTATTGTTAACTGTTAGTAACCTCCATTGTTTCCAGTAGTTCATCTTAACACTAGAAAGTTTAATCTGATAGTGAAATTATACATTTATTTTATGAAAAAGGATATAATAGTCATGAATAACCTCCTAATTGTTTTCCCTTTATTCAAAAATGATCTCGGTGTTGATGAAGACAAGTGCACAAGCAAGACCATTTTATTTAATTGGAGAGTAAATCATAAATTGGTATAAGACAGAAATAAGCACGGGGACAAGACTAATATTCAAATTAAAGGATACAAAACAAAGACTGTAGTTTGAAGTTCCTCAAATATTCTTTCAGTTTGGCACATTGAGCAAGCAACATGTTGGAACTACAAACTCCTCTAGAGTGCTTAGGGTCAGCTTAGTATCCAGCATGAATGCATCTTTCTGAGTCTTATTCCACTCCAATTTTCTTTTGCTACATTTAAGAACCATTCTTCTCTTACTATTCTTAATTTGCTCTGTCCCCCACCCCCAATTACATTACTTCAAATGATACTTCCCTTTCTTACATCCTTGTCTGAGCAGTGATAAATGAAGTGAACATTAATTGAGGGTTGTAGCTCAACAGCAGCCAGTTTGGCTTCAAGTCAACCTTCATTGGCAAACCAGGAAAATATATAATGCTGACTGATTACTCATAGAGAATATTTTTGCAGTTTTCAATGCATATATTTGAAATTCAGCAGTTCTTTTTCCCCTAAGGTTCTCTCCTTTTATATTACAAAAGGAAGAGAAAAAAGAGCTAGAGATGAAATCTTGGACTGTAGGTGTGCAGCAGTAGGAAAATACCTCTGTGGACAGAGGAGCCTAGAAATCATAATTATTTTGTGTGGAACAATAAGATATGATGGATGTTATATGGCAACTTGGCTCAAACCATTTATGCTTTCTATGTACCAGTTGTTTTGGTCTTTGGGAAGATGCTAACATTTACAAAACAACCCATGTGAAAATGCTTCAGGTGTTGAGAAGACTAATGTTCATCAGGGTCATTGTTCTCTCATCAAGGAAGACTGAATTCTCATTTTGAAAATCCTTGTATATAAATTCTGTTACTTAATATAATCCTATAAAGTAATTATATTTCTATTATATTATATATAATCCCATATATTAATATAATTCTATGTAGCTAATAATACAATGAGATACATTGATATAATTGATACAGTACAATATAATGATAGCTATTACTTAGTATATTTCTATCCAAAAGGCTAGACTCTGCCACAGCACAAACACATCTCAAGCAAGCGTGGTGCCACTTGCCAAGACTTTAGCCCTTGAACTTGACACAATGATGCTGAAATCAGGTACTTAGGTAAAGAACTATGTTAAAAGAGCTCTTTCCAATGCTTCAGAGCAAGAGCAAAATATATGGACAAAAACCACACACAATCTTCCTTAAAACTGAGGACTACACTGCAGAGTTCAGGTGTAGCCAGTCCCTGTGCAATTTTGAAATGCTGTTAGTCAGCATTTGTGCTGGTCCCACAATAAGAAGTTAGAAAACACAGATCATGATGGTAAGCAGAATTAGCCTATGTCTCTTCATGAAATTGAGAAACCCCTGTGCCTTCGTACTTCCAAGTATGGGTGAACATTAATGAAATTATGTAGAAGAAGATTAATCCATAATTCTAGAAATATTGTTGCCTTTGTATTCTTTTCCACAAAATCTTACTTTTTTGTTTGTCACTAGATGACTTGAAGAAATCTTCCAAGATCTGAATGTTTTCCTTAAGTAACAATTGTCTTTTTTTATATATATTTTTTTCTTTTACACAGTTCTATGATAAAATGCTTTAGAAAAATAAATACTACAAAACTGAGAAGTTAAATCAGATTTTAAAAATGGAGCAAAAAGATAGGAGTGTTTACAATTATTGTTGATTTATGTGGCAGGAAAGAAGCAAAGAATACAAGAGTACTCCAGAATGCCCTTTTTTTTTTTTTAATGAAGGTCACTTTTTTACTGTTGTCCTGTGCAATATGAATTTTACGCAGGAGGCAAGTGGCCATCATTAGTCTGTCCTGAGGTTAATGACATACTTCAGAAGTCTTCCACAGTTCTTGTCAACAAAGAAGAGTTGACAAGAGTTAATAATTTGGGTATTTTTTAAGTTCTATCAAAAAGCCCATGGGACTGATCAGTAAATTAATCATCAGTTGAAGATATCTTATGCTACTACATGTGTTTAAAAGCCTGAAAAAAAGGCAAACCAAGTATTCTTTTTTTTTCATTTTTGTCTATTTGGACATTACGACTGAACATTCATAAGATACTTGACAAATCAATGCTTTCTGACATTCTAAATAAAGATATTTTGGACATTTGATGCACTCTAGTCTGTTAAGTGCTTTAATTTGAGGGCAAAAAGGAGAAATGTGAATTAAAATATAGTAAAAAACCTTTGTACTTCTGACTGAATTGCGGTTTAAATAAGAAAATTATTTTTATTTTTATTGAAAACATACTTTTAGGAGAATGTGTGCTTGAAATTGTACCATGCTATTCTGTTTTCTTGGAATGTTTTGAGTATTTTTATGCACCTTTCTTTTATGTCTTTGGGGAATTTTCCATATGTTTTTGGCTTTCCGTGTGTTTCCTTGACAACAGACATTTCGGGAGTTTTGTTTCCACTTTGTTTTGTTTTGCTTTGTTTTGTTTTGTCTGTTTGCCAAATGTAGTCTATGTGGTTTTATTTAGCAGTCATATTACCCATCCATATGACTGAACATGTGTTCTCTCTACTGATGGGCATGTGAGCTCCAGACTGTCAATTAATTTTCCTTATAGAAAGGGAAAACTGCTAGTTGTATTAAAAATCTAATTCCTAACCCTCTTACTGAAGTAACAGTACTGTTCTGTTTCTGAAGACTGGTGGGTCCCAGGTAAAAGGCTTCCTCTGCTTCCACCCTTCACTTAAAATGGCCAAACAAGTTTGGTGGAGAGAAGCTTATGCCATCTATATTCACATTATGCTTAGCTACCTAATTAAATCATCTTGCAGGCAAAACCCAGAGCTGCTGGTGGCAGAATGACTTACTGTGTGAGAAAGTTGTGCATTATCACTGTATCATGTGACTGTAGCAAGTGAAAGCTTTATCTGTCTTTAGTGGAGTAATTGCTTGAATCAGCTTTTGTTCCCCTCCCCCCTTCTCTTTTTTTGTACAGAGAAATTATGCATTTCATAATGCTTTGGGAAAAGGGTCAGGGTGTGCTGACATCCTCCTAAATGTGTATATTGTTGGACTTCACAGTCCTGCTGTAAAGAGAAGAGTGTACGGTTCTTAGTGTTTCAAGGATAGCTGTTAATAGAAAATACTTCTATTCAGGCGTGGATGGACTTCCCTGGAATCTCCTACAGGGTTCCTCTGGCACTATCTCCTGTCACATAATGTTACTTGCAGACATTTTCATCTTGGTTTTAACAAGAATTCTAAATTTGAGGAAGTTTATAGGATATAGAGGAACACATCCTAAATTCTTGCTGAACAACAGACTCAGGAGCAAAACTCTGACCTGCTGGAAGATGCTGGGAAAAATTCTTACTTCATTGCATTGTCAAAGTATAGACTTTATCCACTGAGAGCTGTGGTAGCTTTACATGAGAGGGTTGGTTTTTGCCTTTGCAATTTAGCAGAAAACCTAGGCAACATTATAAAATATTTTCCTTCTGCAGATCACAAAGCACTTCCCAAAATGAGTAATTGTTTAGGCATTGACCAGTAAAATGATTACAGCATGAACACAAATCAGGTAACCTAAACAAACAGCAAAAATGTATTTGATTAACATTGCTCTATGCAAAAAAAAACCAAACCAAAACAAATGGCATCAAAATACCCCACTCCAAGAAACTCAAACTTCCTGACTGAATCTCTGTTTCTGTTGACTCATTGTGATGTTGTATAATTGCCAAATTTTCTCCATTCTTAGCTAGTCTTAATAGGTATGCTTGGGAGGATGGGCGCACAAAATAAAAAGACATATTAAAAAAAAAAATTGAAATTAAGGATCTAGATTAACATTAGAATTCTTAATTGTAACCTATTTTGAGACTCCCCAGAGAAGTGATCACAGGAGCAGTCTTACAGAGTTCAAGAAACATTTGAACAATACTCTCAGGCACATGGTGTAACCATTGGGGATGGTTCTATGAAGGGCCAGAAGTTGGGGTTGATGCTTATTGTTGATGCCTTCTAACTCACCATATTCTGTGATTCTGTGATACTTGGCATGACTGTAATTCTCTGGATATTATTAAACAATTCACAAATTATTTCTGACTACAAGAAAACACAGTCATTGATATATCACTATTTGTATTAATCTCATATACTCCTTGGACTTCAAGACAGATGCATTATAGAAATAAGGTGCTCAATGACACTGTATTTGGAACCAGTACCTGAAGTGACTTAAGACCAAGGTTTGTCAGTATCTTCTTTATGGGTTAGCAAGGAGATGGGAGATGGATAGGAGGTAAGTAAAGTTCCCAGCCTTTTGCTGTCATCAATTACAAAAAGTACAATTCTGTACTTTCCTATATAAAAGTACTCTTTTGTCTTTGCAATTTTCAGTTGACCGTACTTGCAATTTTCAGTTGTTTTTGCTGCTGAATATGCTTGAGGGAAAAGCCCAGGAAGCCAGCATAGAAGTTCTTATAAATGTGTAATTATGAATTGTCTCTATAAATTCCATAGTAAATACTGCAAATATAACATATATTATTCAAGGTGTTAACAGGTTACACTGGAGTTAACTATATGGTTCCTGAAATAAGTTTGTTTTTTTTTTATTGTGTTCTGCTTTTTGTCTCCTTTAATTCTTTTAATTCACAAGAAGAACATAAGTATCTTCAGTTTGTCAAAATGTCCTGGTTTACATTTTGAAAATCATAATCTTTCATTGCTTTTATTTTGGTTTTGTTTTGCAGTTTTTGGTTTTTCAACAGCCTGGTGGTGGTTCATTTACAGGCTATTTTCAGGTGATCAGCTGCTGTCATCATCAATTGTCTGTGTGGCTCAGAGTGTAAGTGCTTGTCAAGATCAGACACCTGTGTACTGTACTCTGCAAAGTAAATTTTCCATTCGGATTTAGTCTTTTCTGCACTGAGAGGTATCAGCCATCTTCTTTTTTTCTTTAAAAATAAGAACTAGATTATGAAGATGGATAGTGTTTGAAGTTCCAGTTTTCATCTTCAGAATTTGGGAAAAAAAGATGTGTTAGGAGGAAAGATTTACAGAATTGCTTCTGATTTATCACTATTCCTACCACTAACATGGACAAAGACTAGTTACATGCCCCAGAGTTTATGCAGCTTAAGGGTCCAGTTTTAGAGTTGGTTTAATTATTATGCTGAGACAATCTATGAGTGAGGGCTTTGAGCCCTTGCCAGGTGACAAAAGGCATGGGACTTGTGCAAGAAGTGGGTAGAATGCTGACCAGGCACACCCAGTAAAATTTAAAAAGCACTGCTATTTTTCTCCCAGGGCTGAGGTACAGGTGCTGAAAGCAGTATAAAGTGCTTGCCTGTATTCCACAGAGCCTCAGACATGTCTCTCATTCCTAGTGGACTTGAGCTTCCAGGTCCATTGCTTCTGTAATCTGAAGTGCCATGGTCTGTGCATTTTTCTGGGGCAAATGGAGTGAGAAGGAAACAGCTGATGCCTGGCAGAGAGGGAGCCCTTTTACTTGGCTTTGCCATCAGACCACAGCAAGTATGAGATTGTGGCACTGAAACATTAGTCCATAGCAAAACAGTGCAAATTCTTCCAGAAGCTAGAGTAAGACTCAAGAGGTCTGGGGAAATTCTGTGTTAATCTATGTATTTTACATGTCTACACCAGTGATAACCTCTCCTACCTTGTCATTACTGATCAGTCCCTCAGAGCAGAGGATGTCTTAGTCCTTTCTTACATAGATTGATATTTCCATTAAAGATCTAACTGTCATTTTCTCACCCAGTCTTGTACTCCTTGCTGTCTTTTTCATAGCCTCACTCTTTTTGTGATACTTGATAATTTTTTTGGCATGATCGCAGTTAGACCTAGGCCCCCCTAATAATCTGATTATTGTATCAAATAGCTTCCCAGAAACTTACTAACACTGCTAGTTTTCCAGAATGCAAATGTGACAGTAGTATGACACAGAGTCAAAGGTAGTAACTAACCTTGCAGACTTGGGCAACTACCCCAGAAAATAAAGGAGACAAAGAGAAACCATCAGAAGGCCAAATGGGTGGTGGAAAATAACATTTTATATATGAACAACCTTTTACCTGAAGCTTTGCTCTTTAGGATCTTTTTGTCTTTCTGCCAGTAACATAGTTGAATAATCATGTAGTTCTATTTTCTGTGATATAGTTTTCATCATAAGTGAAGCAAAAATACAATGAGAATTAAAAATAAGATTGATTTTTTTTTTTCAGGACTCTCCTATTTAAAAATTTATCAATTACCTAAGTAATTGATACTGTTGTCATGAAGATAATGGGAAAAAGAAACACAGTATTGTAGTTATTGTTAGGTAATAGGTCATTCTGGTTTTCCTTCTTCTTCCAAAGAATTTTAGAGTCTTGTAACAATTAATGTTAGCTAGATAGGTGATAGTGTGATTTTACAGCATATCACAAAATCTTCTCCCACTAAATGTCCTAAATGGGAGGGACAAAGCAAGCAGCCCAAAACTGATTCCATGTGTTGTGTAGAAGGTTCTTGTTTGGGACTCAAATATTTTGAAAGTGGGGAAAAAATGCTCCAAAACGTTTGTAGTTTTGTGAGAAAAGTACTGAACACAAGCCAGCACAAACTTGTGGTCTCAGCTGAGTTTCTAGAAAACTCTAGCCTTCACTGCGAACTCATCAGGAACCATACATGTAATTTGGTAAAATTGTCAGCTCATAGTAGGAGGCCCTTTATACTGAGCTACAGAAGAGACTGTATTACTTCCTATACCTAATGGGTGCATTAATCCTTTCTCAAAGTCTTATCATAAATACAGGCACTGCTATCAAATACTCACTGAGCAAATACAACCCTTATGGTGAACTCTGGGGAGAAAGTCTGTGCTGACATTCAAGAATCAGAGTAGGTTCCTTACAGCGGGCATATTTTCTTGACTGATGTCTGGCTGTAATGCCCAGATGTAGTTTGAAGAGTTTATGTTTAAGATGTATGCATATATGTATACTGCCTTGAAACTTTTAGCATTTCTAGACTGCAAAAATTTTCAGGGGAGTAAAGGGCAATTAGATATTAAAATGTTATGAAAATCCATTAGTGTCTTAGCCTTAATGTATGAAACCACCTACGTGGCAGCCACATAAACAGAGTTTAAAGTTGCGATTGGTTGGTACTCCCCAGGAAGACCAGGACTGGAACTTAAAGGCTTTGGAAAGACACAAGTATATAATCTCTGTGATATTATTGCAGGAATTTGGGTGTACTCAGTAGAAACAGAAATTCAGCTTCTTTGAATATTAGGTTTTATTTTAACAGTGTCTTATGTTCTCTGCTCTTTGAGGTCCTTTAATGCCATATGGAACTAAGTGGAACAAGTTTTAAGAGATAACACAATTGACCAAGTTTCTGAGTGAAATAGCTTTACTGAATTTTGAATAAACCTTTTAGAGAAGCTAGATTGCTATTCCATGCCGATTTACTGCATTTTTTTCAACCCTTAAATTCCTTGAAATCCAGGACGGTCTTCTCTGGTTAGCTTCAGAGCTGTAGATAGCAGCAAGATTGAAAAACTGTAGCCACATTTACAGTTACATCCCCAAATAGAGAAGATAGTAAACTTGCCATCAGATCTTCAAGATACTGTATTTTTAAAGAAGTAGCAGTTTGATGTAGATAGGCAAAACATGAAAATAAATATTGACAAGTTCCTTGACAAATAATTATTGAAAAAATTCAAATTTATGGTATACATGTAGATGTGAGAAAAATATTATGAACCAGGAATACATTTATTAATTTACAAAATCACTAAAAAGTCTTCATACTTTGAGAGGCAGACTGCCTTATTCATCCTGTTTCTACTTTGCTTTTTTATTGGAACTTCTCTAAGGATGAAAAATATTTTTACTGAGAGAGACAAAATGCATCTTTAAGGTGCCCTGAGCCATTAACCCAAACATATTATCACATCCTGGGTTACAAAATTCCTCTGTAAGGTCCCCATGTATCTTTCCTGGTGCCAATTTAAAACTGTCTTCATGTAATGAAATAACAGGCCAGATCACTGTACTAAGATTTCCTTTATATCCTGCCTATCTCTTTTCTAAGACTTTAAGTTATTGTATGCCTTAATAAGTTAGGTTATTCTCTTTTAAAGGAATTTGTGTCCTATTAGATGTGGTCATCAAAAGAACAGTATCATAGACTCATATATACAGTCTATAGAATGGATTGGGTTGGAAGGGACCTTAAAGATCATCTAGTCCTAGTTCTCATGCTGTGGGCAGGGACACCTTCCAGTTGATCAGCTTGCTCAGAGCCCCTTCCAACCGGGCCTTAAACGCTGCCAGGGATGGGGCATCCACAACTTATCTGGGCAGCCTGTGCTGGTGCCTCACCACCCTCACAGTAAACACTTTCTTCCAAATATCTAATTGAAGCTTACTCTCCTTCACTTTGAAGCCATTCTTCCTTGTCTTGTCACTATATGCTCTTATAAATAGTGTGTCTCCTTTCTTGTAGGCTCCTTTCGGATGCTGGAAGGCCCTAATTACGTCATTCTGAAGCTTTCTATTTTCCAGGCTGAAGAACTCCAGTTCTCTCAGCCTCCCCTTCCAGCAGAGCTGCTCCATCCCTCTAATAATTTTGGTGCCCTCATCTGGACTCACTCCAACAGGTCCATGTCCTTCCTGTGCTGGGGACTCCAGAGCTGGATGCAGCACTGCAGGTGGGGTCTCACCAGAGCAGAGCAGAGCAGAGCAGAGCAGGGGAGGAGAACCCCCTCTCTTGCAGTGGCCAGGCTACTTTGGATGCAGCCCAGAACACTACTGGTTTTCTGGGCTCCAAGCACACATGCTGGGTTATAGCCAGCATCTTCTTCACCAGCACCCTCAAGTCCTTATCAGCAGCTCCCTCTGGAAGGACATGTCAGAATTTTATGTTTTTCTGTCCTTGAGCAGGCATTTTGCTTTTTCATTCTTCTGAAATTCCTTTGTTGTCATCCTGTGCTTTTTCTTACTTGACTTGTACTTCTCTGCCTTCTGTGTGTGCATGCATTCCTCCCTCTTGAAATCATTAGGTCTGCTTAGTAGCATACCAGTGCACTGATATGCCCTGAAGATTTAGAAGGTCTGAAAGCAGATAAATATAAGACCATCAGAAACACATGATGATAAATCACAGAAAAATAGTCAGACTTTTATAATTCGACCAAAGAAAATTTTAATGTTTAAAGCTGTAGCAGAAAAATTACAGAGAATGTGTAATTAACTACGCAAGTTTGGTGTGCTGAGACATAAACATGCATTGATACTGTCAGAAAGCAGTAAGCAGTGCTCCCATGAGGGAATCTGAGCTGGAGCCTGATGGTGACTCCAACACAGACCTTGCTTGCCGTGACAGGCACAGTTCTTCAGGGTTGGACCACAGTAGGCTGCTAGATACTGATGACAGGGTCTATCAGCAGCCCAGGCATGGCAAGGGGATGAATAAAGGCCCAAGAACAATCAGTGGCTCCTTGATGTAGCATGGCACAAATCTTTAATAGAAGCTTTGATCTTGCTGTACTGCTAACTTCAACTCCTGATGGGTAGTGAGACCTTGTGATAGCTTGTGATAGGCTTACAAGTGTTGATAGATGAGGGATTTATCATGTCAATATTTCTGAGGCCTGTAAAGATGGATGTAGCACATCTACACTGTAGTCCCTTCTGCTTTGCAATTTTGTAGTTTGAGAAACCAAAGCACACTCATCTCATTGTTCCACTCAAGGTTCCTAAAACTTGTTGTCATATCAGATGTAAAGGTTGAGCCACTGTAACAATCTATATGGAGGGATTATGGGAAAATATTTGTTAGATTAGAACAGCCCAGAACATGCCTGATCTAGGAGAAAACAGGTTAGAGAGGCTTCAAATATCAAGCCAACAAAAGGCAGGAGGCACTGTACATCAGTTTGTGGTGCAAAAAGATGAATATGAGATGACCTCAAGAACAGCTAAAAGAACCAATGAAAGCTGTGGCAGAAGACCAAAGGACTCTGGCAGGTAAGGCTCCAGTCTCCTAGCACTCCAATGGCTTGCAGAGAAGCTACAAAATTATAATTGGTCAGCTGGAAATATCAGGTCAGTACAGGGGTTTGGCAGCATCCTCCTTAAGCTCCTTTGCCATGAAGAATTGAAACTAAGCCTCTGTCAATTGCTTTCCTGTAACTCATTGCAAACAATAATCTCTTATTTTGTGGGCTGTGTTTAGATTTTATTTTAAATCACTATGCTAATTATTTAATAAAAGATGAATTAAATAAAGTTTAAAAATGTACATTTATTATTCTATCTAGCAAATGCTCTATATCTTCCCATTAAATCACTTTACAATCTTTTCTTATTATGCAGATTTAATATTCTTTTCTTTAGATAAACGATGTGCTTTTAATCTAAACTTAGCAATTAATTTCCTATTATTTGCAAAAGATAAGTTCAGCCAGGCACAGCACATCTGCCTGACAAGGCTTTTGGTAAAATCTCTGAGAAATGTGGCCTGCAATAAGATGAAGTTTCTCCTTTTAATACATAAAGAACATTAAAAGCAGGATGAGAACTGACAGGCCATGCATGATCAGGAAACTTGAATTATCCAAAGAAAAACACCAAATTTCAGTCATCTTAAGAGACAAAGAGACAGACAAGATTTGTGACAGCATCCTTTACTTCAGGTTTATAAAAGCCAGGGAGTTTGAATAATCATGGGGTAACAGAAGTTTGTGTAGTAACCTGCAAAATGAATGTGAGCAAACATTTTGTGAGTTTATTTGCTGCTTGTTGTTCCTTGGGCTGAGCTGTAAAGACATACTTTGGCCAAGTTTTTGGAGACAACACAACACACCAGTATCCTATTAAAAGAAATGGCTTTTTCAGATCTTTTGCTAGGGGTTTTCTTTTCTTTTCTTTTCTTTTCTTTTCTTTTCTTTTCTTTTCTTTTCTTTTCTTTTCTTTTCTTTTCTTTTCTTTTCTTTTCTTTTCTTTTCTTTTCTTTTCTTTTCTTTTCTTTTCTTTTCTTTTCTTTTCTTTTTTGTGTGCAGTTACTATTATGCTATGCATAGCTTTTCTGTTCTTTCTTGCTTTCTACTGGAGATTAGACACAGAGCCAAGACTCTCAAAAGCCTCAACCAGGCTCCAATGCCTAATGAGACTTTTAATCTACTGAGTCAGATCCTTAGATTCTGTTTTGTTTTTGACTTCGATGTTCATGTTGTATTTATATTCATGGCTCAGGCTTATATCATATTCTAATAAGGAAAGATGCAAGATCTGGTGTTGAAGTACTGTAGCCAGTGCCATGCCCCCATACAATCATGTTATTGGTTATTTATGCATCCATTATGATTTGAGTCGGTGCTCTTCTGTCATATGGAAGGTGTCTTCTGAACTGCTGAAACACGGAACTCTTGGCCTACTGTCAGGGAAAGTAAGGATGAATTTCACAGTTTTGTGCCTCCTGATTCTGGCTCATGTGTGGAGAGATGATAACTTTGTTAGCTTTGTGTACCCTGCAGTCTGTCTCCCTGAATGATCTCTACTAATTTATGTGGTACACTCTTTGTGAAAAAAATCATGAAAAAGAATGAAGAACTTGTAGGTTATTCCTTATGTTTAAAGTGGAAGTAATCTATCCTGACCAAACAAAGAGTTTTTAGATGCCCTTTATCTCGCTTTATTTTATGTGAAAAACTGGTAAAAAGGAAGACTTCATGAGTACACATAATATGTTATCTTCTAAAACTGTATTGTAATCAGCACATTGCACATCATTATTTCCACTTTGGGAATTGCAACCTTCCATAGTAGCACTTATCCTCTACTTCTTTCTTATTTCGTGGAGTTGTGGTTTGTGATTGCTTTGCATCTGAGCTCATACTTTTGTGGTATATCCAGCTAAGGAAAAAAAAAAGGTAGGGTTTTTGCTTTTGTATGTTGTTTTTATACTAAAAGCAATTTTATTTTCTTTTTTTATTATTCAGGCAAGTTTTGATTTGACTGATAAACTTGGGTCCGACCTTAATAGAAACATGTTAATGTATAAAAATAAGCTCTTTGTTTATTTAGCATGGTTTATTGTTGACTTAGGCATATTTTAGGAGGTGTTTGCATTTTGGGGATGAGTACTGTTATTTCTTTGTTCCATTTCCTGGATTAAGGTATAGCTACCTTAAACCATGATGTGAAATTGCTTTGCTTTCCCCCTTTGATGCATTTTAGGGAGAAAGAAAAGACTTCTTCTAGTACGTCATTTTTCCCCATTTAAATTTTGGAGCCAAATTTAGGGTTGGTTTCAGAATTTAAGTAAAACCTTTTACATATTGTCTTCTAAAGCAGGAACTCTTTCAGTTTGAAGGCACAGAGTTTGAAAGTGAACAGAGAAACATTGCAGATCAAGGCCAAGAGGCTTTAACAAAAAGAATCCATATCTTTTAAACTTCACTTACATTTTGCATCATATTTGTTTCAGTGAGATTCTCTCTTAATGTCCTGGTTACTTCACAGGAAATTCAGTCTGAACAGACTGAGCTTTGGAAACTACCCAAAGTCTACTGAAATATCACAAATCAGTTAAGTCTCTGTTAGAGCACAAATGCCCTTTTTTTTGCATTAAAAGTTAAATATATTGCCCTTAAAATGCACATTCTATATGTAGATAATACACACCATTCTATATCAAAAGTAACTTTCTCCTGAAGGGCTAATGGGTAATCTCAATTTTATTCTAAATTTGAAAAGAGCTGTGCTTTTTACAGGAGTGAAAAAGATTCCATAATTCATAATTTTTGACCATAGGAGAAAAAGGGATTTTTAAGGTAAGAAATATGTCAAGCTAGTGACTTGCACAAGATTTCATACAGCTATGACTTGGTCGCATTTATAGTGTTTTCAGCTGTGGATTCTTAGAGCTGAGGCAGCTGTAGCAAGTACCACACTTTTTCTTTATTTGAAAGCTGTATACGAGAGTTGTGCTGTGCCTAAGGGATGAAGGGAACAGACACTGGACATTGCAGGTGGGGATGCAAGGGGAGAGGCAACCAGAAGAGTGGAGAAAGTTCTGGAGAGCAGATGAGTGGTTATCTCTCCTCACCAAGCATTTCACTGTCACTGATGCTTGAGGAGTGGGATACCTATATCTTGTTTTCTCCTGATAGTCTCCTATCAGCTTAAGGTGAGCTGCACATTTTCCCTGTTTGCTGAATAGTTGCTAATGGCTTCAACTATTGTTTCAATAGTTGCTGATTTTTAGACCTCCCATGACTGAGCTTACACATGGAAAATACATTTTAAAATATTAGCTTTGCATGTCATTTTGTACAGGAAATCCCAAGCATCTAAAGCATTATCTTTTTCATGTGAGTATAGGCTGGAAAAATTGTAGGGAAAATGTCAGATGAGAACTTACTGTTCAACCAACTTCCCAAGCCAGAAATATAATGAAGGTTTATTTTAGTCAATGCATGTGCAATCTCCTATGCATGGAATCACAGTAATTACAGTTGTGTTCTACCAGGGGTTGCACAGCAGATATTACAATTCTTTTAGTATTAATTATTCAACTGCTGCTTTTCTGAGAATTGACTGAGAAATAAGTTCTAGGTCTCTTCCTGTTTTGTCTTTTGCTCCATAAAAGAAAGAAAAGTAAGTGAAACTAAGGATGAAACATCAAATCAGTTATAAGAAGTATATGATATCAAGGTGGGAATTAAAAATTATTTCTTACCCAAGGTCTGTGTGTCCGTAGTCAAAAAGAATCTTCTGCATGCCGCTAAAGGATGTATAAAAATTTCCTATTTTACTAGCTTTTAATGCATTGACAAATTCTGCTACATCATCCTTTGTGATTAATGGAAGTTGCCTGATCAGATTTTTACTGGAGTAGGGATTTATTTGTAGAAGGTTGAATCTTATGGGATACAGAAGAGAAGACAAAATTAAATAAATTTTTCTAGTACCAGTTGATTAAACCTGCATTTAGTATTTCCCATGTATTTTAAAGCTGTATTTGTTGAAGATCCTATATGACGAACATATAAGCAAAAACCCATATGGGGCACTTTGTAGGGTGCATTTTTAGTTTTGAATATCTCTGAGGATAAACCAAAACATCCTTCTGAGGTGATAACTCAATCTCTCTCTCTACTTTGACATTACTACTTTGCTGTCAAGACACCAATGGTGTTTAATTGCTTTCCACTGGTCTTTTGTGGAATACATTGGGCTAAAATCACATTGTATATGCAGCCTGAGCATTTGTTATCTGCTGGAGTTCGTACCTGGTTCT
>VWYO01027389.1:17517-105388 GCA_013400275.1 Rhadina sibilatrix | reverse complement strand
ACAAGAGGGCTGCTGCAGCAGTTACAGGCTTCCTCCTGCCTTCCTTTAGAGCTTACCAGGCTTTTATTCCTGGAAGTGCCTGGTTGGAATCACTGATTACGTGTAATCTATCTGCCTGGGCCAGTCTCCAGCAGCTCTGGTGGCAATTCTTTGCTATTTCAGGATTCCCTAAATGTCCTTCTGGTCAGGTGTATTGTAAGCTTCGAACAATTGGGAAGATGGAGTGGGTTTGCTGCAATCCTTATTTGCCAGGCTCATCAGGCTGCTGAGGTGAGGAGGAACTGGGAATTGGGCTGCCTAAATTAGAGGGTTGATGGATATGAGAAGGGTGAAGAACCAGGTAGAAGAGGAAAATGGGAACATTGGAAGCTCCCTTTGAATACCTGGGTGTTTCATGTCATTGTTGCTCTTATTCAGAGCTAAAATGATATTTTTAATAATAAGCTGTGTATCTCCAACACACTTCACACAAGCAGAAAAGGTAATTAGCAGGGTGATCTTTTTGATGCAGGTTGATAATTTTTTTTTTTTTTTTTTACTTAGTGCTTGAGGGCCTCATTCTTGCAGTCAGATATGGAACAAAATAAAATGACTGCAAGTCAAATTGTTGATGTTGAAATCGTAAACAAGCTGTAAATGTTTGACTGAAGGTAATCAACCGTTGTCATAAACTAACAAGGGATGTTATCAATTTCCCCTTGCTTTGAAACTGTGTTTAACAATAAATCTTTGTCAAACATCTTGTGCTTGGGCCACAGGAGTTACTGTGGGCATTGCTTCAGCAATAGGCTTGGGATTTGTATTTTTTAAATTGTTTTGTCCGGTTTTGGTTGTTTGGTTTTTTTGGGGTTGGTTGGTTTTTTGAGGTTTTGGGGAGGTGGTTTTTTTTTTGTTTTGTTTTGGTTTTTTTTGTTTTTTTTTTTTGGTGTTAATGGGTGGCTCATATTTTGATGAGATGAGAAAAACAAAGATTTTAGAGGATATATTAAATTATCAGGGTGCTGTGAGGGCTGAGAAGCCAGAGGGTAAATAAGGTTTGTAGGGCTGTGCATGATAAATCAAATATGATAATGAATTCTGGTTTTAGAAGGGAAAAATAATGCACGGTTTGCATGATAATGCAGGTCACAAGCAGTACTTTTACTTTCAAATGTTGATTAGTTAAGCAGTTTTTAAAAATGATGTTGCATCCGTGTTTGGGAACAGCTTGTCAGCATCTGTTTAGGGTTTGTTTCATAATTTCTCCAATGGGACATCAAATGGAGGAATTCTGTTGACTAAATTACTGCAGGCTATTAGTTATGCTCTTGAAATATATTATTACAAATGTAAATAATAGTCATCAGCTGTGAGTGGATTGCTCCTCTTACAGGCTGGCTTATTAAAAAAAAATAAAAGATTGTGGAACTCTTCTGAATCTTCAGCAGAAGAATTGGGCTGGTTTTGTGTTTTCTATGGGGAGGTGGGACATGGGCAATGATTCTGGTAGAGGACAGAGGAGGGACCTGCAGTTTTCTCTTCATGGCTCTAAGTCTTCATTCCTTTTCCAGTCTCTGAGTTTAGCCACTTTTCCTGCTGTTTTCTGGCAGGCTGAGGGGGGAGGCCGTTCTGGTGGTTGAAGTTTGAGGAGTGAACATGGAATAAGATGTGTTTTGTCCTGCCTAGAGCAGCTGAAAATGTCCTGACATGGACAGTCTGGCTTAGGAACTCACTAGAACCTTGTTGGGCTTCATTCTCCCTCATCTTAATTCACAGCTGGTCTGGCAAGGGTGAGGTCCCTACAAGCAGACCCAGGTGGCACTGGGTTAACTGGGTGGAGTGGTGTCCCTGTGCCTCCTGCTGCTGGCAGGCACAGGACACCTCTCTCCAGCTGAGGAGAGACCACAGGGGGCAGATGTGCCTCAAAAGAAACCACTCAGTTTGTCCCTTTTGGCCCCACTTTGTTCTGGGCTGAGCTTTCCTTGGCTGTTTTCCTTCCAGGAGAACGGATGGAGATCTGCCTTGTGTGCTGCATTTTCCCTCACCACTGGATACCTTGGTGTATATGGGATGTGCAGGGCACAGCCAGGGAGGGGGATGAGATCCATTGCTGGGAAAGGACCTGGTCATGCTGTTACAGCCCTGGTTGCCACCCGTCTCCTTGATGAAAATAAGCAAAGCCACATTTGCTGACACTCCAGCCTTTCCCGCCAGTTCTTTCTGAATCATCAGCTTTTGAAAAGAGCAATAAAAAATTGTGCAGAGTTCTTGCTTTCACAAATAATCACCTTCAAGTGTGACAGTTGTCATCTCTATTCCCTCACAGAGTCACAGAGCAGTTTGCAGTGGAAAGGGCTTTAAAGTCCATCCCATCCCACCCTGTGCCGTGGGCAGGGACTCCTTCCACTATCCAGGTTGCTCCAAGAACCCTTATCTTTGAGGATAGCTAAAGATGTGTCTGAATTGTTGGCTTTCCCACTGCTCTTGAAATGGTTTCTGGCCGGAATTGGAAGCAGATTATTTAATTTTGTGTAATTGCTGTTTGTGGAAATTGCACATTGCAACTTCTTGGCCTGCAGGTTGTTCCCTGGGAAGATGTCAGAGCAACCCAGACCGTGGAATTGGACCCAACTGCTGCTTCTTGGGTGTCAGATGTGTGAAGGGTCATCTCAGTGTGGTTCTTTCACACACTCTGGTGCCACTGTGAGAGGAAAACCTCTTGGTTTTTCACTTCCTACTGCTCTGTGGAATCTGCTCTGCAGAGAAAAATTTCCTTATGGCGCTTGTTAGAAAATCTTTCCGTAGCAGACAATGTAGTATTCCATGTCTGCTCAGAAGAAACTGGTGTGTCTCATCTTTCTCCCTCTCTCCAAGGTTTTCACAGAATCATGGACTATCCTGACTCACAAGGATCATCCAAGTCCAGCTCCTGGCTCTTTTTGCTTATGACAAGTTTGTAGGATTTTTTTTTTTTTTATAAATATCCAGTGTGAAACAACTGAATGCAGAAGAGGGATGTATTTTTTATTTCAGTTTCTTTCAGATCTGTCATTCAGTGCCTGCTCACCTCCAAGAGAGGTTTAAAACTAAGGAAATCCAGAGGTGTGTTCACCTTCAGGTTGGCTTGGGAACACCTGGATGGTTTTTACTTAAGCCTGAAAATCCCCTTTTGAATTCCTAGCAATTGGAAACAGTAAATATCTGTTTCCAACTTAGAGTGAGTAATATTGCTTTGAATTGTTTTGTTATTGGACTCAAAAAAGATTGTGGAACTCATCTGAATCTTCAGTAGAAGAATTGGGCTGGTTTTGTATTTTCTGTGTAAGGGCAAGCTGGAGGTGGTACCTGGTCAATGATTCTGGTGGAGGACAGAGGAGGGACCTGCATTTTTCTCCTCATGGCTCTCATTCTTTATTGTGTTTTCCCTACTGAAGCAACATTCCCCTCATGAAACCTTCTGGCTTTCTTTTTCATAATTATAAATGGCAAAACAGAATAAATTCTCTTTTCTCTCTGCCCTCACTTTGTGGAACAAGGTGATAACACTTCTTTTAAGCTCTCAGGATTTTACCAACACGTGGCATTGGAGAGATTCTTGGATTTTGGGAGACAAGGGAAGAGACACTCATTTTTGGAGCAGTGAACACTTCTCTTGTCCTTCTCAGTGTCTGCAGGGACTCACAGCAAGATCTTTGCATCAGGTGGTGGGTGGTACTTCAGACAAAGTCAGGGAGTTACATTTTCTTAATTGGTTCTGATGATTCAGCCTGGAACATGAATCACCCTGGACAGAGAGCTGGATGTTTCCAGGGTAGCAAGAGCCAAGTAATTCTAGTTTGCCCCAGAGGCTAAATTGATGTACAGATCAAGTGGAATTAATTTTTTTTTTTTTTTTTTTTCACGCTCCCAACTGTTCATTTTTCTTGTTCTGACAGTTTTATTTACTGGGAACCTAAAAGGTCTGTCAGCATGGACTGCCTGGGCATCCTGTCAGAGCCTGGAGGCAGCACCCCCTCAACACGTGCTCTGTGTAAAAATGCCTGCCTGGGTCACAGGCTTTTTGTTTTACTTAAATTAGAAGATGTTTCTGGTGTCCCCAGGAAGCTGCTTAGTTCCAAACGTGAGACCTGAACTTAGTGACTTTGCAGGGAGAGCTCTCTCAACACATCACAGGTTCTGCCTGCAAAAGTTTGTCCCCATTGGGGCAAAGCAGGGCAAGGCACCTCAGAAATACAACTTCTTGTCATCATCTTCTGGTTAAAATTTTCAGGAGAAATTTCTCCATGGAAGGGGTGCTCAGGCCTTGGCAGGGGCTGCCCAGGGAGCTTTGGAGTGCCCATGGCTGGAGGTGGCACTGAGTGCTCTGGGCTGGGGACAAGGTGGGCATGGGGCACAGCTGGGACTCCATGGGCTGGGAGGGATTCTTCCAACCTTAATAATTCTGTGATTAAAAACTTCATTTTTTAAAGTTTTCTGGTTCATTTCAGTCGGAAGTCTTGCTTTGTGTTGGACACACATGGAATTCTCACTGTTGGAGCTTTTGTTTCTTGTTTATCCTGTTGATGGTTGAACTGTGTGGGATAGTTTGCTGCAGGATTTCTTGTTTTCTTTTGCACATCTAAAATTTCTGCCAGAGTGGAGATGTTCACTTCATCGTGTGCAGCTCTGAGGGTGGGGAGGCCTTGGCACAGGTTCCCAGAGAAGCTGTGGCTGCCCCTGGATCCCTGGAAGAGTCCAAGACCAGGTTGGATGGGGCTTGGAGCAGCCTGGGATAGTGGAAGGTGTCTCCTTCTCCTTCAATAATTGTTTGAGGGGTTTGTAATTTCTGATGTTGTTTCACATGGTTTTTTTTATAAAGAAGTGTGTTTGAAATAAGGCAAAGTTTGGGGATTTTCCCCTCAGTTCTCACTATTCAAAGCTTTGTTTGACCTGTTCTTCTTGGTTTAGTTAAAATTCTGCTTTTTTTTTTCAAGTGAGGTGGAGAGTTTAGTTTAGCCCTTCCAAATGTGAGTGCGTGCTCTGGAGATTTAAATGCTCTATTAGGGACTGATTAAAACATAAAATTAAATTGTGTATCACAATTTTAGCTCCAAGTTTAGATTAATTAAAAGCTAAATTGCCTATAACACCTTCCACTTTGATACTTCAGTGCCTTCCCATAGGATCAGATGGAACTGAAAGTTTAAACAGTCAACTGAACACACTTTTACATGAACAATGAGAATTAAATAGTCAGGTTTGGGTACTGCACCATTAGGCTTACAAGAGACACTGGTTATGAGGAATACCTTTGTTTTTTACCCTGAAAGTTAATTTAAAGGAGAGAGAAGCATCCTGAATGAAGAATTTTAAGGGACTGTGAAATCTTAAGCAGTAAAATTATGTGTAGTAAACTCTCTTGGAAGTGGTCCTACATAGTTTTAGAGACTCAGAATTCACAAGTTGCTTTAATCCTTCATTATCTTGCTTCCTTTCCAGTAAGCTCAGAGTTCTAGTCCAAATTTTAACATTTCAGATACTAGTGGTTAGCAGTGGGATTATTAAATAGTTTTCAGGGTGCTGAAAAGGTGCATTGAGGGATTGTACAGCTGATTTTTGCTGGAGCCAAAAGGTGTGTACGTATATAAAAGGTATGGCATATTCAACCAAAGACACACTGAACATGTTTTCCTGGCTTGTGCTTGATGCTTATTTATTTGGGGTTTTATTTCACCTCATTAAAGACTTTGGGTAAAATCCAGATGGATCTGGAGCTTCGTGTCAGGTGGCTTTTCCAATGCTAGACTTCAATGCAATCATTCAGTCTGCAGGGAGGAGGGCCCTGTCCCTTGTGGCTCTTGCTTCAGAATCATTAATTTTAACATAATTAATCTGTTTACTGAAGTTTGTCCCTCTCATGCCGTGATTTTATTCCTCCTTAGAATATGCACCTGGCAAGCTGTTCTCCAGATTTATCACATGTGCTTCAAATGGTCTGAGGAACAAAATGAAGACATTTTTCCTTAAATGCCTGACTGTCCTTGAAGCCTGGGGCTTTGCAGCAGACAGCCCTGAGTGGAAATGGATGAGGAGTTTTTCCTCTGCTCTGGCTTTCAGCAAACTTCCATTTTCTTGCCCTTCAGGTAGGAAATGGGGTGTATCCTACTATGAGGTGGAAAAGAGTAGTAGAACCAGAGCAGATAGTGCTGAAAAGCATTTGAAGATGATTTTTTGGGGTTTTTTTTTTAGGTACTCAAGTATTCCAAATACTGTATTTTGTTTTCTGCTTTTTGGAAACAAGCCTGCTCACAGAAATGCTGGAATTCTGAAGTGCTGCTACTTCTCTTTGTCCCTAGGGAAGAAACTGCTTTTGTGTTGCAAACTCAGCGGAGCAGAAATTTATGAGCAGCCTGATTTATGCCCTTCTGTTGGGGAGGAGGGATTCAAATAACTGGGAGCCTCTGGATGTAAAAACACTCTGCTTGTTTCTTCTGTACATTGTGTGATGATTGGGAAATGATCCCCCAAAAATCCAGGGGGACCTGGACAAGCTCCAGAAGAGGAGAGAGATTTTGGGCCAGGGCCTGGAGTTCCAGGACAAGGGGAATGGATTCCCACTGCCAGAGGGCAGGGATAGATGGGGTATTAGGAAAGAATTCTTCCCTGAGGGAGTGAAAAGGCCCTGGCACAGGATGCCCAGAGCAGCTGTGGCTGCCCCTGGATCCCTGGAAGGGTCCAAGGCCAGGTTGAATTAGAAACCAGTTTGTAACAAACAAGAACGATTCTTACTCCTGACGTAACAGACGTTTCCTTTACTGGTGCCATAAATTCCCTTCTGCTGTTCCTTTAGGAAGTGTGGCCTGACAGTAATTAAGCAGTAATTGGTGTATGAAGGCAAGAGCTGTTCCCAGTAGCTAAGTATTGTTAGAAAATAATTTCATCTATCCGATGGTATTTCAGCAGTTCTAACCAATTTTGGGTTTATTATGCACCATATGTCTGCCCAGCAGGATTTGGGATTGGGTTTAGCAAATGCAGTTGTTGTGTTTTATTGAATGCTGGTTTTAAAAGCACCTCTTTTTTGCTCACCAGGGTACATAAATATTTCTCTTTCCCTCCCATGTATGTTGCTCTCTCCCACCATTCTGCATAGCCTTTGGTTCACCATCTCATGTTTAGGCACGGGCTTTTTGAGGAAGGGGAGGGCTGTGGTCACTGGTTTTTTGTTCCTTAAAGGGTGAGCTTTGGTCAGAACTCAGACCTGAGGACTAACAGCGATGGCAGAGCTTAGCTGAGCGTGGTTTTGGAGGCATCTTAACTCCCTGCCACCAATGTGGCACACTAATGAGCTACAGCCAGCAGCTGCTGCTGCAGATCCATGGACCAATCTGACACAATGTTTTGGTTTCCCTTTTTTTTTGTTTTGTTTTGTTTTGTTTTGTTTTTGGTGCATTCTGCCTCTTTTTTTCTGAGGCTTAATTCCTGAAAGCCAGTATTGATGACATTTGCACACAACCCTAACCATGTATTTCACCTAAGGGGGGAATCCAGGGGTTCTGCTCTTGTTTGGGAATGTGGAAATGACTCCTCTGTGGGAAGACAAATTATTTGTGTTTGTTGAGGAATATCCTGATTTAAAAAAAAAAAAAAAAAAAAAAAAAAAAAAAAAAAAANAAAAAAAAAAAAAAAAAAAAAAAAAAAAAAAAAAAAAAAAAAAAAAAAAAAACAACCAAAAAAATCCCAAAACTTTTGTTCTTGCTGCATCCCAGTGATGCATGAGCTGGATAGAGAGATTTAGCTCTTGGAACTATTAGACACGGACAGTAATCCATTGTGCTTGGTTTGTCCTCAGCATTCCTGCTGGGATTAATGTCCTCTCCTGGTGGGTGATGAGGAGAGCAGTGCTTTTCCCATCTCTGAAAGGTGTAGGGCACTGCCTGTGCTGTTGCAAGGTGAGAGGAAATGCAGGAATGATTTCCTAGGGAAAGGCCACAGGCCTGGATCCCTGGAAGAGATGAATGTGAAGCAGTGATGGTGAAGTGTTGAGAATTTCTCTTAAACGTTTGGGCTGTATTTAAAAGACTTCTTGATGTCTCCACAGAAACACAGGAGCTGGAAAAACATTTTGTTCATTTTCTCTGGGAGTTAGTCCCATGCTTTCCCCCATTGTTGAGATTTCATGAAATCCAGGGGAGATTCCTCAGAGATTTAATTATGGGACTGTAAATAATTCCTCTCTGAAGAATAACTTAGTGATTTCAGGACTCTCAGCCTGGAAGGGAAGGACTGAACAAGGATATCAGAGCTGTGTGATGACTGAAGGGAAAGGGGGGCAAGGAGAGATAATGCCCACCTTTTCTAATGCAAGCACTGGGCTATCAACACATGAAATAAGTTGTTACTTGTGGGTTTTTTTTTTTTTTTGTGTGTGTGTGGTTTTTTTTTTGTTTTGTGTTGTTTTTGTTCTTTTTTGTTTTGTTTTGTTTTTTAATTCCTTTTTGGTTTTTCAACTTTATTTTGTGGTCCTAATGATCTCTCTTTGTTTGCGTGCCTGATCAGACATAGCTTTATCCTGACTGATGACCTTTTGTCTTTGTAAGGGTGAAAAAAAGATTTCATGGGAAATTTAAGTCTTTGAAGGTGGCTTATTTTTTTTTTTTCTTTGTTTTTTTTTTTTTTAATTTTCTGCCTTTTCACACAGCTGGTATGAAAACTTGTCTTAGAGATGTTAGAACAAGGATATTGCTGCCTGACCTATTGTAGGATCAGTAGTGGGGTGTGGAAACTACTCTAAAACCTGACAGTTTTCTGCCTCTGTTTCTATTATTTCCAACACAGGTGAAGACAACAATTTTTTGGAAATAAAGCCAAAATTTTGCTGTAGTGCATTTCTTTTTTTTCAAATGTAAGAAACTCCTACTTGTAGAAGGAAATTCATAGTAGCCAATTGATTCTAAAATCTTTATTTTTCTTCGCCTCTTCTGAAGTAAGCATTAAGTTTGAATTGTTTTTCAGAGATCTCACCTTCTGTTTTGCCATTCATCCATTTGTTAGGCTTTTTAAAATGGTGAAGAGAATTTAGTAATAATACCAAATTTATGGTCAGATTGGCCATTTATTTAACTTCAGACAAAACTTTCACATGAAATAGGAATGAGCTTGGTGTCCTGCCACAAACCAAAATTACTCTGTGTTTTGGGACGCTCCGAATTGGATTTTCAGCAATGTTGTGCTGAATTATGCCACGGAAAGAGGGGAAGTGGCAGTGTAGGATGATTTTTAAACAGCAGTGGCACGAGTGATTGGAGTGATGAGTGTGGCAGTATTTATGTGGAGTTTTTTTGCATAATGAGAAGGGAGTGAGTTATTGGGGGAGAGATAGCAATGATCCAGCTCATAAAGGCTGTACCTAGGAGAATAATTTCATTAAATACTCCAGCAGATCAGTAAATCCTTCAGCTGCCTTTTGCGGAGCAGTCAGAGAGTTGATGTTCTTCTGGGAGGAATTCACCTCCTGTTTCTTGCCTCCTCCCTCCACCCTGACATTTTGCTAAATCAATTTATTGCCTGGCAAAGCCTGCAAACAAAGCCTTCCAAGGCAGTAAAGATCCCATCCACTTAGAGGCCTTTTCTGTTAATATCCTAAAAATGTTGTCGTTGATCCTTGGGTTTGGAGTGCAGCCTGTCCTCCCCAGTCTCCTGTGGCCAGCCCAGCTCCCTGGGCTTCCCTGCCCTGCTATTCCTTTTACCCTAACAAGGATTTTCTGTGCTCTGCTTCCTGTTTTTCCCATCAATCCACTGACCGGACTTGGATTTTGTGCCAGGTCTCCATGACTTTGAGCTCTTTGGTATCAGAGGCCTTCTGTGTCAGTTATCTCCAAGAGGGGGGAAAAAGATCCTTAGTAAATACTCATTTCTATGGAATGCAGCTTGAGGAAAGGCAGGAATAAATATTAATGGATTCCAGTTTATACAGGTGGGACAAGGATTTGGTGTTCTGGTGAAAAATGGAGGGAAGATGTGATGAACTCAGCAAACACTGTTGGGAAACTTTGGTGCTCTTCAATGCCTTTGGATTATCCAGCAAAGTTTTAATTCTCAGAATTTTGTACCCCATAAACATTCTTGGAGAAGGATTCTGGTCATTCCTTACATGAGCCCAATTCTGAATTTGAAGTGACTGCAAACCTGGTGTCCCTGCTCATGACAGGGGCTTGGAATTAGACGATCTCAAAGATCTTTCCCAACCTATTGGATGATTTTATAATTCCCACAAAGAAAGCAAGATACCAACCCAGAGTTCCAGGCTCTTTGAGCACAGCTTCCTCCTTTCAGGAACTGAGAGGGAGAATTTATTAATTTAGAGGGATAATTATTAATTTGAAAGCAATTGAAAGAATTCTAGGGCAGGCACTAAGAAATAGAGCAGTTGGGTCATTTTATGTTCCTAATGAATTTGAAAATTCTGTATCTTGTTAAACTTCCAGTTTGGAGCCGAGCTGGTAAAATACCCTGAGCAGAATACTTTGATTCAAGTATTGATTAACATTTTTGGCTGATATTTTCCATATTGGACAGCCTGTTCTTCAGGAGACTTTGGGGAATATTTATGTTTGGGAGGGAACTTGGAACAAAAAAAGACAAGCATTTAAATGTGTCTTTTAGAAATCTGTTCAATCTCAAATTATTTTTTTAAGCAATTCCAATGATGCTGAAAGTGTGGAGCACGGTTCCAAAGAGCAGTTGTGGGATAGTGATGAATTTCCTGGTTTTCCATTATGAAATGGTGGCATTTGGGATGAGCTTTACTGTAACACCACCTGTAGAAGACTTAAGATGTCTTGTGATTAAAAGTCATAAATGTGGTAAAAGTTGTGGTGCTCAGTTGGGCAAAGGCCTCTCCCTGTGAGAGTCTGTTCAAAAAGAAGACTCCTATTGAAGGGCACAAACTAGAAACATCAGGATTTTATTCCCAAGAGGGGACTTGAGCACAGAAGCCCAACATCCAGTTCCGTAGCTTCCCAGGGTTTCCTGGTGGCAAGGATGTTCCTGATGGAACATCTGCTGAGCCACATTTTGCAATCTGCCTGCATCAGATGTGTTTGCAACCATGTGAGGTGTCTATGATTGCACACTAAGTGAGAACTAAAGAAGTAGACTTGTGTTTCTGCCTCTCTGCCTTTGTTCTATAAAGGCGTAAAGGATGATTAAAGCATAAGGAAAAGGGTTCCTGCATAAAAGATTTGAGGAGGAACTCAACAGAACTTGGAAAACACTTCTGTTCCAAGAGTAGGGAAGGTTTCTGTGAGAATTTTTCCAGAGATTGATTTAAATGCAAGGATGATGTGGTTTAGAGCCAGGGTTGAGGTCTCCTGTGCTGAGATGATTTATGGCCACCTTGTTTACAGGAGGTAGAAGTTGTTCCAGGGTAAATCCAGTTCTTGTTCCAGGATAAATCTGCCTCTTGAGGGGGATTTTGAAGAGCTGCTGCCCTCCCATCCCAGTAGGTGTCCAGTCTAAGTGGCCTCTGAGGAGGTTTAGCCAAAGCTGGGTTCTCATGAACTTTTAACTTTTTCACAACCGTGCTCTCATCCTTACTTTGATTTCTTCCCTTCCCCCTCGACCTTTCAAAGTGGCAGAACCCAAAATCCTGGGGTGTGGTGCTTTAGGTCTTAAAAAAATCTGCTCCTACCAAGTTCAAAACCATCTGATTGCCTCAAGATGCAATTAATGAGAAAGCACTGAAATTTTAAACTTCAGAATCAGGGTAAGGCTGCTCAGCAGCATTGATGTCATTACTGTGATGTTCTCTACTTTTTTGTGCCACCTCAGACTGTGTCCTCGGGTCAAGTGGCACTGCTGCTGTCTGGATCCTATTTTGGATAATTTCCCAAAGGCCTCTTTACAGATTTTGCCTTGATTTTGATGGCTTCCCTCCAAGGCTAAACATCTTATTGTTATCAGGATATTTTGTCTTGAAAGGTTTTTCTTCCCAGTTTTCCCCCTTGGGGAGGAATGCCTCACATCAGTTGTATGAATCAGGAGCCAGCTCCAGAAAAAAAAAAAAAAAAAAACAACCTCTTTTTACTGCAGATATCCCAGAGTCACTGAGGCTGGAAAACCCTCCCCAGCCCATGGAGTCCCAGCTGTGCCCCATGCCCACCTTGTCCCCAGCCCAGAGCACTCAGTGCCACCTCCAGCCCTTCCTTGGACACCTCCAGCCATGGGCACTCCAAAGCTCCCTGGGCAGCCCCTGCCAAGGCCTGAGCACCCTTTCCATGCAGAAATTCCTGCTGCTGTCCAAGCTGAGCCTCCCCTGGCACAGCCTGGGGCCCTTTCCCCTTGTGCTGTCCCTGTTCCCTGGGAGCAGAGCCCGACCCCCCCTGGCTGTCCCCTCCTGGCAGGGAGTTGTGCAGAGCCACAAGGTCCCCCCCCGGGATGTGCTGTCACTTTTGGAATCAGGACATTGTTGAAACAGCTGGATTTAAGCCCAGATTTCCCAAAACCTGACTGCCTTATGCTCAGGTGTAGAACCTTCCCTCTTCTCTGCTGTGTTCCGAGGACCAAGGTGATGGAAAAGGAAGGAGTAAAAATCAGATTAGATGAAGTAAATTTCTTACTCCAGGCAGTTTCTTTAGCTTGGAACAAGTGTAGAGAATTGTGAGGAAACTCACGCCTAATTTATGGACTTTTATATGTTTTACTCAATTTATATCACACAGCTGGGGGGCAAAATCAAACATATCAATTAGCAACCGAATTAAGCCATTAATCTGTTCTATTCAGCATATATTCCTCTGATTCACTGCATGTTTTGGAGAGAGGGAATGTGTCCCTGAACCCTCTACCTGAGGTGAGGTGCACAGCACTACCTGGGGGTTCCCCCGTGGCTCCTTCAGGCAGTTTGCAAAAGCCCTGAAGCATGGGATGTCCTTGTTTTAATCTGCATAATTAAATCTGTATTTGTTTGGAGAGGTGACAACGGGGAGTGGAGTGTTTTCTCTGTTCTGATGACTTCCTGAACAAGCCCAAGTGTTTAGCAGCCATGAGAAAGATTTCTTTGTGTGCATTCTTGCTTTTATTCATGTCTGTATTCCTCTAGGAGAGAAATATTACAGTATCATGGGAGAAAAAATTGTTGCTACAGCAGCTTCGCCGATCAAGATTTCAGTTGATGTCTGTAATGTCTCTTTCTTGCAGCAAGTAATCCTTGGGAATTTTCCTTTTCCGTGTTTTCAACTGCCAGAGGGCAGGGCTGGATGGGAGATTGGGCAGGAATTGTTCCCTATGAGGGTGGGCAGGCCCTGGCACAGGGTGCCCAGAGCAGCTGTGGCTGCCCCTGGATCCCTGGCAGTGTCCAAGGCCAGGTTGGACTTTGGGGCCCCCTGGGATAGTGGAAGGTGGAACTGGATGAGTTTAACATCCTTTCCAGTCCTAACCAGTCTGATTTCTGAGGTAAGGTTGGGGTTTTTGGAGTTTCTTGTGTTTGACAGAGGAGTGCAAGGTCCCCCAGTGTCCTTCCTGAGCCCTTGTCCTTCTCTGGTGTCTCTTTTTTGAGATGATGGCAGCAAACCCTTTGTTGAATGCTCCAGGGGCTTCCTATTGTCCTATATAATGTCATTCTAATTTAGGCCCTCTTCTTCTCTCTCCTAATGTTCCCCAGCATTTTGTTTACTTCAGCTCAGTAGCCACAGCCGCTCCCTGTGCCGCCTCCTCTGAGGGGAAAAGAGCTGAGAAGCTGACAAAATCCCAGTCCCTCTCTGCATACATGAATATCTTATTTGTCCCAGCGTGCCTTTCTGTCCAAATGAAGATTCCTTTCCAAAGCTGCCCAGGTACTAAATGGGTTTAGCTCCTCACAGAGCTGCTGACAGCCCTCTGTTGGTAGCCAGGGCTGAACTCTGGAGCTGGCAGACTTTCACCTGGCACTTAATTCCACACTCTGCCACCTTCCCCTCCTCACCCAGCAGAAGCAAAGTGCGTGGGCCAACTCATCTGGCCTCTTAGCTCGTAGCTTTCTCTTGTTTTTACAACTGAATTGCACTAAAATGGTGTTTCCCACAGTTCAGCCTTTTATTTTGGACAGCCAACCTCGCACCCCACGGCGCTTTCCTTTCTCTCCCATCTCTCTTTACAGGTTTTAGGAGAAAAGCCACAAAAATTGTGTGAGCATATTCAAATACCCCTAATCTCAGGCCTGCTGCCAATCCCATGGAATACCTGCCTGGGTTGAAAGGCATCTCTTCTGACACTAAATGAGAACTAATTTTATCTTCTCATTTCATCTTTAGAATGAATGTTCCTTGTAATTCTATTGTTATGTTCTTGCTGCCAGGGCCATTTTTGTCCCTCCCCATCCTGGCAGCCTGAGGACACTGGGCAAAGCCCCAGGAGGGGACACATCATTTCACTGGGCACTTCACACCTGTAGTGACCTTTCTGCTGCAAACCACAGGAATGCCTCTTCCCCTTTTGTCAAAGGAGCTGTCTCAGGGTCATGTCCAGACCTTCCCCCTCTCTCCTGTAGGAATAATCACGACTTCCAAATATATTCCCCCTCCCTGACTTCAGCAGTGAGCAGGAATCCGTGCTGGGTGCCACCAAATCTCAGCAGCTGCTCTTTGGGGGCATTAACAGTCAGACTGACATCTCTCAGGTTCCCCCCTGTGCTTCTGAGGTGGCAAAAATTCCTTCTTGAAGTGTTGTGGACAGAGCAGCTTCTAAGGTGGATTGGCATTGCGCACTCTTCCATGGAAAAGGAAAGCTGTGGCCCAACTGCCCATCGTGAACTTTGTCTTCTGTGTTTTCCTTCCACCTGAGTGCCTTGGATACCCTCCCCTCTGTGCTCTTCTGACTGCAAGGGATTTTTATCCTGGGGTCTCTGCTGCTGAACTTCAGGCCAGTTTATATTGCTGCAGGTAAAACAGGTCTCTTCCCTCATTTCTGAAGCTTGGTTTATCATCACAGGATCCCAGAGTGGTTTGGGCTGGAAGGGACCTTAAATTCCATCCAGTGCCACCCTTGCCATGGACAGGGACACCTTCCACGGTCCCAGGCTGCTCCAAGCCCCAAAGTCCAGCCTGGCCTTGGGCACTTCCAAGGTGCTAGGGTCTCCTCACCTTCCCAGGGAACAACTCTTTCCCTATATCCCACCTAACCCTGCCTTCTTTCAGTTTAAAGCCATTTTGCCCCATCCTGGCATTCCAGGCCCTTATCCAAACTCCTTCTCCAGCTTCAGAGATTCAGCTCTGATGCCTGAACTTATGATAATGCCCTGGCAGGAATGTGGTGCCTCAGTGATGTGCCATGGGGAGGTCACTGAGTGTCCACACCGTGCTGGCTGTTTCCAGCCAGTTCAACCCCACCAGCTCAGCCTAATGTCTTCTAAACACCAGGTTTTTTAATGGAATTCATGGAAATATCAGCTCAGTACCAATGAAAATATCAACTAGGATGATGAAAAGTCAGTGGAAGAGGGGCAGAATTTTATCAGGAGCCCGTGGATGTGTACAGGCTGTCCATTCCTTGAGTGATCTCTGCATCTCTGAGTGCATTTCCTTGTTTGCTTTTGTCCATTCTCCCAACATCTGGCCTCAGTCAGAGACAAAGCTGTGACCTTGTGTGGGTGTAAGGGTGCTGTTCATTTAAAGACTGTCAGAAAACAACATTGTTTTTTTCCTTTATGCAATGTTACAGGAAATTGGTGGAACAATCTTATTTACTTTGACAGTTGCTGCAATTTGAGAATAGGCCACTTCTAAAACATTCCTTTGAGTAATGTGTTATTGCTAGGTTGTTAAGCTCTGGTTTTGGTGATATTCCTGGATTTCCTTCAAGGAAAGTAAGATCCTTCAAGGATCTTGCTGTTACGTGGATATCTTCGTAGTTTCTTAAATGTAAACATTTTTAAACCCAGTTTGTCTGATCTTTTAGAAATAACCCCAGCACAGGCCCTATGGGGTAAAGTATCTAAATAAACAGTGAGCTGTGTCATGTCCAACAAAACTGCTTGGCCCATTCCAAGGGACGTGCTGCATTTAGACTCAGGAAGTTCACTGCAGTCATTTGAAATTTGGGTTGAGGTTCTTGTGCATTACTTCCCCCGTGGCTGTTCCCTCCACCTCTAAGTTTGCTGGTGATGGTGTGGAATTGTCTCTGTTGCACAATACGAGGGTGAGGTCCACCTCCATCCAGGAGGAACAGTTGTCCCTGCCCATGGATGAGAAGATCTACAAGGTCTCTGCCAACTTAAACCATTTCTCTACCAGTTATCCCTGGCATTCCCTACCTCCAGCCTGGAAACAATTCCCTGTAGCAGCCAGGAACCATCTGAAAGTCCCTGTGCTTGCACTTCTCCCAAAGTCATCTCTGTAGTTTTCCCCTCTCCACAATACATTGTAAGATCCTGTCTGTATCTCTCTTCTGTTCCTCAGAAGCCATTTCTTGCTGGATATTTGACCAAGGAGAAGCAGATCAAAGCCCACACGTGGGTGTTTAAATGCATCCCCAGCAGCTGTGGTAGGCATTCAGTGCCAGCTGTCCCTGGATGAGTACCCTGAGCCCATCCCAGCATGTGGGCACAGCCCAGCTCTGAACATGTGAATCATCCACAGATCCAGCAGAACAGAAACACCTGGAAATGCCACATCAGTCAGTTCCTGCATTCAGCAGTGGGCAGAAGCACCTCTGAGAGTCTGGAAGGGTGGAAGAGAAGGATTTGCTTGGGAGATCTGGAGGCCAAGTGTCTTGGAATAGCCAACTTGGGTGGATGAAAGCCCTGGGAGTTCTGTATTTGAAGGGAAGCAGAGATCCAGAAAATCCAGGAAGTGAAATGCTGAGTGTTGGGGGTTGATGATGCAGCACTGAGGTGTGAGGGTATCTGGAGAAACAGAGGTTCAGGAGATGGATTTTTGTGATTGCCAGAGGGCTGAAAAACATCTGAAGGGATGAGGAGATTCAGAAGGTGGAATGGTTAAATGGAGATGGATAGATCCTGGAATCATAGAATGGTTTGGGTTGGTTAAAGCCCATCTTATCCCACCTCCTGCCATGGGCAAGGACACCTTCCACTATCCCAGGGTGCCCCAGCCTGGCCTTGGACACTTCCAGAGATGCAGGGGCAGCCACGGCTTCTCTGGGGCAGTGAAGAGAGAGAAGTGATTCCAGCTTTTTGAAGCTTTTTAAAAATGTCAAAATGTGAGTAAAGATTTAACCACCTCCTTTCCCTCCTGGCCTACAAGCTCAGAAATCAATCCAAGTATAATCAAAACACATTACTTAATTACAGTCAGTGCCTATTAAGGAGCAACAAGAGGGATTTTTAAGGGTAAGATCCTCCCCCAAAAAAATACTGTGGAGGAAAATCATGGAGCACAGGAGTGAAAGCATGCTTGAGGCTTGGTGTCAGATGAGGGAAAGCTTGGAGAGCAGAAGGGCATGGGAGGGGTTGGAGAGGCTGTTCAGGAATTATGGGGACAAGTGGTTTGATGTGCAGAACTGTCAGGGAAGACAAGACCCCCTTTGGGGCTGGGGTGCTGTTGGATGGCAGCGGGAGGAAACTGAGGAAAAAGAAGGTCAGGCTTAAGGAGTAGAGGCAAAAAAAGGAGGTGTGGAACAGCAGGGATGTGCTTAAAACAGTGAAAATCTGGCCTGGGACTCCATTAACAAAGCCCAATCCAGCTGTCCAGGCTGAGGAGGCTTCCCAAGAAAAGTGGTGAGGTGTGAGAGGGGTCTAAAGGTACCAGGCTGGATATCTGAGGTTGTGTTGAAGGCTCCTTGTGCATGTGGCTCAGGGGCTAAATAAATAATCAGTGATTTACGTGCAGGATGTGGTCACTGCTCGTGTACCAAGGACCTGATAAAGGTGAAACTTCTGATTTCCTGATCTTTTCTAGGAGAGAAACCTGAATTCCCATGAAATGGCTTAATTTAGGCCAAGCTCTGCTGAGCAGCCTGGTCCCTGCAGGGTAAAAGCCACAAGGGGAGTTTCCCTGGATTGCTGGGGGTTAATAGCAGGTGGGCACTGGTGGCAGGAGGAATGTTTGGGATTTATTGGGAATGCCCCAAAGGTGTGGAGGAAGGCAGGCTGGCTCCTGTACAATAATGGGATGTACATTTGTTTTTTAGGGGATTTTTGGGTCCTCCTGAAGATCTGTGGCAGCTCTCTGGCTTAACCAGCCTTGCTGTTTGGCATCTGGCTTAACTTCCAAAGCCAGGCCTAATTTCTGGCCTGCTAAGCTCCAGCACCAAAATCTTTGACTGGTTTTGGGAGTGGCTGGATGAAATCTCTGCTGAGGGGGTGTGCACACGTTAATTCTGATGTGTCATGCACTGAGCTGCTCAAACACAGCTCCTGCCACTCCTCCAGGGTGTATTTAACACTGCTCCTGCTGTAGTGACTACAGGCAGCTAGAAACACTTAATTTCTAGAAAACTGACAAGTTCAGTGTATTTATTTTTTACAGAACTTAAATAAATTCCTTTCAGAGAAGGGAAGAGGGAGCATATAAATTCCACTTGAGAAAATACCATTTTCTTTGATATTCAATAAGATGAATGCACTTCACTTAAATCCAATTAACATAAGCTTAATTAATCTGGGGTCACGTTCGTTGCCCTGGTTTAGTTTGGGATGTTTCCATTTTTGTAACACCAGTCAGTTTTTCAGCCATAAGATGTGGAGACAGTTCCTGGTGTCCTGGAAGGTAGCACTCAGAGGGGCTCTTGACAAAACATTTCCAGGTGTCAAAGAGATTTTACCCCTTGGAGTCTTTCCTCTGTGTTAAGTAATCCCAGGGAAGGATCCTTGGAGAGAAACTGCTCTGGCAAGGGAGAAATGGAGAAGTTTTTTGGGATGGACTCCAGACCTGTCTTGCAGTAAAAGTAGTGAAACTGATCTTTGGACTTTCCTATTGAATTATATTTTCATTATTAATGTCTATATGTTAATACACAGTTAATGGGTATTAGCATACACATTTAACTTTAATGTGTAACTTCAGCTGTGCGTGCACATTTTGTGAAGACAAAGGTTATTGAAGAATGCACTGAGCTACTCCTGCCTAATATAGGTTGTATTTCTATGTTAATGTTAATTTTCAGCTGGTCTCCTGGCCTCTGATATCAGGTTTAGGATATCTTTGCTCTCTCTTCTTTCTGGAGGCACCAGCTGCACAGCAGGAGTTTCAAATGAACAGTGTCACAGCCAAACAGCTTCTTTTGGGACTCAAAACTTTCTGTGGAAATGATATTTTATAGGTAAAGTCCATACAAAGGGGTTAGAAACAAGAGTAAATAAATCCAGAATGCATGAAAAAATGGGATTTGTGGACAGGAAGAGTTATAACCCTGTTAATCCATCCAATAGCTGCACTGCTTGTTAAAAAGTCAGGAAATAAATCACTGCCAGTGATGGAAGCAGGAGACAAAAGTGCTTCTCTCTGCCTTTCTCAGTTATCCCATAAAGCTCTTCCCTATTTTTGGGAGTTCAGATGAGTTTTCTCTGTGCAAACCTTCCATCTATTTATGAATCTTTTTTGTTCAGTGGGAATCAGCAGCATTAAACAGTTTTAATCCTTTTAAGTCATAATCTATAGGATGTTCTGCTGGCAGGAGGATGGAAAAGCACCCTTGGAATGTCTGGAAGGTTTCCCTGCCCACAGCAGGCTTTGGAATGAGATGAGCTCTAAGGTCCCCTCCAGCCCAAACCACTCTGGGATTCTCTGGCTACCACTGGTACATAGAGATGGAAAATAAAGGACTTTGTAATTGATGTAATGTAGGAAAATAGCTGGTTTGGGGGTGTTGGGGGTGCAAAATTGAAACAAACTTACAGGTTTCTGCGTGGCTTGTTAATTAACTTTTACATCTTTCCCAGCCAGGCCCAGGGCAGCTGAAGTGCTCTCACTGAAGTTTGAAAAGACTTTTTTGAGCTCTGTTACTGAGGCTTTACTTCAGCCTTGCAGTGGCATCTCATTGACTCCTAGAGAGTCATTTCTGCAAGAAAGGCACAGAAAATAACAGGCTTAAGGAGTGGGGTAAGGAAAGGAACAAAACCAGCAATCCTTAGAAGAAAGGGGGCAAGCAGGAATATTTGAAGTTGAATTATTTGGATGTAGATACAGAGAAAATGATGAGGAGTTTCAAGCTGCTGGTGAAGTTTTACTTCAGATCCTCACAGAAACTGTCATCGTTTTTTCCTTGTTCTTGTGTCTTTGCTTTCTAAAAATGCTGCCTCCAAGTGAGGGGAAAAACTCAACAGCTTTATAACACAAGGACAAGGGACAGGTGCAGCATCAATGCTCCACTTTTTTAATGTGTTTATTTATGTGGAACAGACCCAGCAGCTGGGAAAAGGGAGCTGAGGTTGGGAGCAGGTTTGATCTTGAAATTTCATCTTAAAAATCTTCACGTTCCTGAAAGGTCTTATCCAAGGAGAGGAGAATGATAAAATCCAACTCAACTGTGCCAGGCCCAGAGCGTGAGAGCACTTTAATAGGATTGAATAAATCCAGGAGTCCATAGGCTGAAATACTCATGTGTTAATTGCTCAAGAAGTGTCAGTGAAATAAAACCTGGAGCAGTGTTTGGATTTTTGGAACCTCCAAAGCTGGAGAAAGGGCTGGATTTGCACTGTAAATTACTCACTGTAGCACCAGCACAGCCAAATATTTGCTTATGCTTGAATAATTCTTCAGGAAAGCATTTAAGCAGATATTTGACTTGAGCAAACAGAGTTAGTCACACTTGCAGCTGAATCAGAGCCAGACCTGGTTTTAACTCGAAGGTGAAGCCTTCCTTCCCTGGCTTTTCTCCTGGTTGGAGGGGGGCTGTGAGATGGGATCTGGGACTGGGCATGGGGGGGAGGCTGTGGGCTGGTATTCACCCTTCCAGGATGTTCCAGGCTACCAGAGGTGATTCCTGAGCTGGATTTAGGGTTTATTTTTGTGGTTAAGCCCCAGCTGAGGCTGTTCTCCAGCCTAGCAGATGTGCCCCACCAGTGAGAGGGGCTCAGGGCCCAGGCATGGGAGGGGGGCTGTGTGAGCTGATCTGCAGCCTTCCAGGATATCCCAAACTGCCCCAGGTGATCCCTGAGCTCCTCAGCTGGAATGAAACTTTATTTTTTCTGGTTCAGCCCCAGGTGAGGGTGTTTTCCAGCAGATGTGCCCCACCAGTGAGAGGGGCTCAGGGCCTGGGCATGGGAGGGAGCTTGTGGGATGAGATTCATCTTCCCAGGGTGTCCTGAGCTACCAGAGGTGACCCCTGAGCTGGGGTTAGGGGTTGGTTTTGTGGTTAAACCTCAAGTGAGGGTGTCTTCCAGCAGATGTGCTCCCCTGCACCCCCAGGGAGAGGGGCTCAGGACCTGCTCATCAGAATTAACCCCCCTGAGATATTTCATGGAATTAATGGGTGTGAACTCCACACCAGCTGAGGTGACTTGAGTGTTGAACAGCATTGTGAGGCAAACCAGAGTTGAGGGTGTTTTTGGTGTGTGCCTGTCCTGTGGTTAAATAATCTTTTAGAAGGTTTTTGCTCATGCTGGCACTTTGACAGAATTGTTGAAAAAAAATCAAAGATTTGGGATGCAGAGTTTTTAATGAACTCTGCAGCTTTAACCAAGGTACACTGTCAGACTCTAAAGCAAGTTCCTCTCCTTTTTGGCTTCTGTGAGAGGCTTCTTCCTGCTGTTTTACTGGCATTTCTGATTTATTATGGCACGAGTTCTCCAGAATAAGCATTTGCACTCCCTATTTTATGTCTACAAACTTTAAGAGGGTTCAGCTGATCAGTAATAATGATGAACCTTATAAAAAAAGCCAGCCTACTACAATTTTTTTGCTGTGTTAAAGCAATTCAGTTGCATCAACCTTTAAAAACTAAATACTTTTAAAGATTTATCACGATTGTAGGGTGCAAAGAGCAAAGCGAAATGCAAAAAGCACTAAGCAAAATGGGTGACTCCTGATGTTTGAAGGAGTTCAGGCTTGTTATGTAAAAAAGAGCACAGATAAAAATGGGTATTTAATTCCCTTTTAAATGCTGAGTTACTCATCCAGCCACAGCAGTTTCTCAGGAACCGCTGCTCTTGACAAATAAATAGCAAATATTTGTTTACGTGTCTAATGAATTAATAATGCTCACTTAGTGATTTCTGTGTAAGTTTGTCAGGGCTTCGAACCTGCTGTAGGAGCAGAAAGTGCAAAGTGTTTGCCTCCAAGCTGTTTTCAGGTTTGTTGCTGCTGGGGAGCACCCAGAGAAGCTGTTGCTGGTGGCAGTTTGAGTGGTGTGGCCACTTCCACAGCCCATGTTTCCTGTGGGATTGGGTGTGGATGTGGCAGTGCTGGTGTGAGGGAGCCAACGGCTCTGGCTTGGGGCAAACCTGGCACAAAATTTAANATGTTTATTTATTTTGACCATGGCCATGTTCCCCCCTGCTCCAGCTTCTAATGAATGCAAAGTTTTAAATCCTGTAGTAACACCAGATCTAAAAGTAAATAATAATTGGAACTTACTGTCATGTTGTTGTTCCTCTAAATATATTCAAAGTGTTTGGATGTCATAACTCGTATTTAGATTGGTTTTGTTTTTAATTTACCTTTATCATCTCTTACAATTTAAAATTAGAACATTTTTCAGGAAAATACTGAGTCTTGTAGACACGTTGTGTAACTTTACAGGTCTTCCTTCTCTCATCAATTCATAGTTGGCCCTTGCCCTGTCTGGAGTTGAAACATTTTTCTTAGAGGTTATCAACCTTTTGGCACTTTGTGGTAAATTGTGATTTGTTCTGAGCTGTTTCAAAGTTAGCAGAATCATATAGACTTAATAGTCTCATTTTCTGTACTTTATATTCCTGGCTTTTGGGGGTTTTATTTGTTTGGTTGGGATATTTTCAGTTTTGTTTTGTTTTTCTGCTGCAAATTGAAGGAAAAACCAGGATTTTTCTTCTGTTGTAGTCCAGTTGCATAGAGAGCTGCTTATTCTGCAAGCAGCAGCGTTGCTATCCTTGTGGTTTAACTTGACATTTCATCAAAATCAAAAATAAATCTGTCAAGATTCCATCCTAAAAATCTCTCAGGAGCAGACTCCTCTCAGGGGTGTCAGCTGAGCTCTGAATAACTTTCTAAAATAGAACATCGTGATTGGAGAGCTGGATTTATTTTGTTATTCAAGGTTGTAAAATCAAGTATCAGAGGCCTCAGCAGTGAGTTTGTGCACTTCTTTTTAGCTCTGATAACACCTAAAGTCTGCCTTTGGATGGGATTTTCCTTAGACTGACCTGAAGACACCAAGAGTCTCCTGAACTTCTGTGTTCTGGGATTTGAGGTTTAGAAGGTTGGAGGCACATCCCACCTAATGGAATAACAGTGATTCAAGTGGAAAAGTAGCTGAGCCCAGTTCCTGCCTACTACAATGCTAACAGTGGAGGAAACAGTGGTGAAATACTGGGAAGTTCCCATCCCCAGAATTCCCAGGAGATTTGATAGCGATGATTAATTGGAATCTATTTGGGTAACGAGGAAACAACTTTGATTTCCAAGTAGTCAGCAGAAATGTATCAAGGTNATTAATTGGATTCTCTTTGGGTAACATGGAAACAGCTTTGATTTCCAAGTAGTCAGCAGGAATGTATCAAGGTGAAAGTCACTTGGGTGGGTTGTGGGTTTTTGTTTGTTTGTTTTTGGGTTTTTTGTTTGGTGTTGTGGTTTTTTTTTGTTTGGGGTTTTTTTGTTTTTTTGAAGGTGCTGTTGCAAATTCCAGAATGACTTTGGAATGGGCTAAGTGCAAGTTTGGATGACATACCAAAATGTGCACTTGGGGAAGGAGAAGGAAGGGAAAAAGACCCTTTTGAGCAGTTCTGGTCTCCTCTCACATGAGAATAATAGTTCCTTTGGGAAGAGTTTGGAATTCTCCTTTGAGCCATCTCTAACTTGCTGTTTTGCCACAAATTCCCATTTAAGTTGTGGGGGTTGCTCCCTCCTCTTTGAGGTTGTTCCCTACAATTCCCTGAAAGGAGCTGATAGTGAGGAGATGGGAGTTGGGTCTCTTCTCCCAGGGGAGAGGAAATAGTCTCAGGTTGTGCTGGAGGGGGTTTAGATCAGATATAAGGGAAAGGCTCTTCATGGAAAGGGTTGTAAAGCACTGGAAAGGGCTGCCCTGGGGCACTGGTGGAGTCTCCATCCTTGAAAGTGCTCAAGGCATGTGTGGATGTGGCATTTGAGGACATGGGTGACCGTGGTGGTGGTGCTGGTTGGGCTCAATGACCTGAATGGTCTTTTCCAACCTTCAGAATTCTGTGGCTCCACAATTCCCTGCTGGAATTTGGACAGAAACAGCTGTAGGAGGGCAAGGGAAGAGGAGCAGAGAGGAGGAAGGAGGGTGCTTTGCATGGCTTGAATTCCTGGGTTCTGTGACCTGGAGCTGCTCCATCAAGACAAACATTGGTCTGAAATGGGAATGCACAGCCCCGTGAGATCTGTGCTGGGGCTTCACTTGTTTGATGGCCAATATTGAAGTTTTTCCTGGAGCTGCTGCCTGTTGCAGCCTGCACCAACCTCCTCCTGCTGGACAGGTTGGGAAGATTCCAGCCTGAGGAGAGGTGGAGCTTGGAAAGGCCTCTCTCCATCCTTAACCCCCCCCAGATGAGAAGTGGAGCAACGTGTTTGGCGCAGAATTTGAAATTATTTTGTTGCTGCCCTTTATTTCTCCAGAATGCTGGTAATAAAATCCAGTGAAGTCAGCTGCAATCCATGGATTTACAAAGGGAAAAGGAATTGTGCTTTTGCTGTAAGGGAGCCTCATAAATCACAGGTTAAGATCATTGAATTTGGGAAAAACCTCTGACATCCTGGAGATCCCACCCATGTGATGTGTCCTGCAAGCAAACTAAATATAAATATATTTAATATCTATTGTCACCTGGGAACTTTAAATCCTTGAGTAAATATGGGCCACTCAGTCTGGTTTATTACATTTCCCTACTTGCTCTTCTCCTGTGGGAAAAACCCCACAGGTTTTCCTTTGAAAACTCTTGGCACACAATTGTTTTGTAAGTTTGTTTGGTTTTCAATAAATACAATTTAATAAATTGTATTTTTTTAATACAATAACTTAATTTGTATTGCTGAAAATTTCTCTTCATTCAGTGTTCCTGTCATTGTATTTATCCCAAGCTTTTTTAAATTTGAAGGAATGTTTTTAAATAATTCAGTTCTGGGCTGCAGAATTGTGCTAATTCTTTTTATTGGAACCAGGAATCAGAGCTTTTTTTAAGCTTTCTAATGTTCCACACTTCAGGTATGCTCTGGAGTTCAGTGAGACCCGTCTTGCAGATTTTGGTGGGGGATTTTTTGTTTGGCTGGTTTGTACTTTGTATTGGAGGGAGGGAAGAGAGAGAGTTTGGGCGTTATATTTGGGTTTTTTGTTTTGTTTTGTTTTCCTTGGGGAGTTTTGTTTGTTTGTTTGCTTTTTGTTTGTTTGTTTTGGGGAATTTTGGTCAGGTTTTTGTTTGGTTTTTGTTTGTTTGTTGATGTGTTTGCTTGTTTAATTTTACTTTGTCAGTTGTGGGGGCTTTTTTTGATCTGGTCCTGGTGGTGTTTTTCTCACTTTCCTGGACATAANTTGTTTGCTTTTTGTTTGTTTTGGGGAATTTTGGTCAGGTTTTTGTTTGGTTTTTGTTTGTTTGTTGATGTGTTTGCTTGTTTAATTTTACTTTGTCAGTTGTGGGGGCTTTTTTTGATCTGGTCCTGGTGGTGTTTTTCTCACTTTCCTGGACATAACCCAACAACTTGTGTTCTTAAAGAAGGCCATCCTCAGGGATCATTCCCATTTTTCCCAGGCAGTGCCTTTGAATCCTGGGTCCCTCTGGCCTTTTGCAGTGAACCCTCATTTTAACCAGTGCAATTTCTCTGCTACAGTTGCTTCTCCAAAGTGCTTGAGAGCAGGAAGGATGACATAAACACTTTCTCTCAGGGAAATGATGGAAATCTGACCTGATTCAGGCCAGAACCTTGCATTTTCTCGACTGGGAGGGCTGTGCATGCACAGCTATCGAGTTAATGAGTACACACATCTTGATTGATGCTAATGGGGTTCTCCGTCCTTATTTCACTTATTTTTGTCACTGAAACAATGCCACGCTCTTAGAGACTGCCTATCCCCTCTGTAGCTACCTGTGAAAGAGTTTTTAGTGGCTCAGCTTTGTGCAGGTCGAGTAACAAATGTGTCAAATCCCTCTTTTCCAGCTCTGCCTTGAGTGAAGTTTGACGGAAAATGGTCCAGCAGCTTTGTCTCTGGAAATGGTTCACAGTGGGGACGGCACTCGCTGCTGTCCTGGCATGGGCTCTGGCCCAGAATGATGAAGGTAAGGGTTTGGCTGAGGGGGTGGAGCTGTGGGAGGGCTGGGATGCCCCTGGAATTTCATTGGAATGGGTTTTTTTTCCCCCCAGAATTATTATTTGAAGAAGTAGTTTGGTAGGAAGAGAGGTTACGACAAAGAAAAGTCTGGTTGTGTTTTGTGTTTCATGGCTTCAGCATCTACTGGTGGTTGCATTTTCTGAAGCTGTTGGTTTACCAGGCAAGATAAAATCCTCAGTGATGATTATTCAGTGTTGGACTCGAGCATCAAAAATGGTTTTGTCTAATTCACTGGGCAAGCTTTACCAGTAAACTTTACCTTGTTCGTAAATCAGCAGCTGTGGTGGGAACAGGAGTTTGAGAGAATTGTTAATGACCAAAAACTTGGGGAAAACACCACAGTGAGGGTTTTCTAGAGAAACAATACTTCAGGAGCCCTGAAACGTGGCACTAGTATCTCTTGTCCCTTCTCAGAGCATCGTGGTTGAATTTTAATTAAAAGACACCAGCAATGTGTCGTGCCAGTGATCTCTGGTAATTAAAAATTACAGCCCTGGATAACTGATTAGGGTTCATTCTTTTGAACAATTTAACAGCACTGAAGGGCAAAGTCTGTCAGAGTTGCTCCTGGATACACTTGGGAATAATGAGTGGGATAAGTGAAAACTGAGTGTGGTTTCAGAATGTCTGTAATGAAGTTGCTCATTATCCACGGCACTCCATGTGGGCAGAGCTGTAATTGTACAAATTTATGACTTTGGCATATGTATTTTGGTTTAAAAACCTCTGTTCTGTCAGTTAGGAAGTAAAGTAATTTTGCTTTCGTGGGAAATCTTCAATCCTGCTTGAATTATGCTTTGTTTTCTCCTGTCGAGTCAAAGGTCTCTGTTTCTTGCTCTCCTAATCACTCCCCCAATGTCCTTTTATTCCCTTCCAACCCCACATTATATTTAATGCCCATAATGTACAAGAAAGCTAATTTAATTTTCTCCATTTTTACACCCTGTCATAATTGCTGACACTGAGGTGGACAAGCTGCTCATGTTTCACATATTTACTCTGTGCTGGGGTACAATTAACTGGGTTTTAATCATTTATTGCAGTGGAGGAGTTGGGGCCATCAGGCTGGCCAAGGTTGACCTTGGAGGAGGTGGTGGTGGTGGTTTGAGGAGGAAGATGCTGGGCTGGGTTGGGTGGAGGAGAGGCAGCAGGATGGCCTCTGGCATGTCCAACAGCACAGGAGGACACAGTGGGAATAATTGTGGGAAGCAAAGCAGGATCATGGGGCTGTGGGGGGCTCTGGAGAGCCCTCAGGGAAGGCTGAAAAAATAAATAGCACTTCTCAGTGGGATTTTTATTCGTGCTTGTGCTGGCAGCATCATATCTCTCCAAAAAGGCATCTTTGAGGAGAACAAGATGGGGAGTTTTGGTTGAGGAGCCATTTCTGGTTAAGCCTGAGTGATGGTGAAGTGTGCAAAACACAGATGGCCCAGACAGGACAGGAAGAATTTGGTCTTCTGAAGGGGATAAAAGGATCCCTCAGGTTTCCATTTCTGTTCCTTTGTACTCATATGACAAATTCTCACCTCTGTGTCCTTATACCAAGATGGTTCAGAATCCTTTTACTTCCAGGTGACTTAGAAGAAAGGAAGGGCCATGTCTCTTTAATGACAGTCTCCTGTGACTGACTAAATACAGCAACTCCCTTACTTCAAAGAGTTCTAAACATAATTTTGGGGTGGGTTTTTTTTAGCCTGGCTCGTGCCAATTTATTTATCACAGAATCCATGCTTGATTTTATCCTTGGTGATGTTCTCTTATATGGCCTGAACAAGGCAGCTTTGTTATAATGAGTATAAATTTGCAGCCTGTAACCAAAGTTCTTGCTGCTTTTTCAGGGGGACAGTTCAGAAATGCTGTTTCTTGAGGAACATGCAGCACCCTGACACAAACTGAACTGATTTCCTCCCTCACACTGTGTCCAGGAAAGGGTAAATGTAGCTAAAAGCACTTTGGATAAATGTCCCAGAGGTGTAATAGAGGATAAAAAATGAGCTGGAAATGGATTTAAGCCAAGGTGGGGGATTGGTGACTCAGCAAGTGGCACCCACCTAATGAGGCAATGCTTACAGGAATAATTACTTGGAAATATGTTTCTTACAGCTAAATAGAAAACTCTGTTCAGGGCTGGGCCTGGAGGAGTTCTGGTGTGCAGGAACAGAATTTGTAACCTGAAATATAACATAGAAAAGATGGGTTCTTCTGGCAATTGTCATTTCCAAACAGTGCCATTCTCTTAACAGCAGAAGAACAAATATAAATAAATAAAAAATCAGCTCTGGCAGAAATTATGGGCTGTTTCTTTGCACCCAGCATGCCTATTCTCCATTTTCCTGGCGGGAGCTGTGGATGTTGACTCAGTTTCTTGCCCCTCTTGCTGCGTTTTGCTTCATTAGCTCATCATTTCTCTGTTTCACATTTTTTTACTCGACCCCCTGTGTCACCAAATCTTCCCCAGCCACAGCAATTAATGATGTCCCAAAGTAACTTCATCCAGGAGTGCCTTGGTCAGGCTGGTTTGTTTTTTTTTTTCCTAGACTTTAGTGGGATGTTTCCCCAGGATCCCATCTGCTCCCGATGAAATTCAAGCACTTCCCATCTACTGTAGTCCCTTGGTATTCAAACCCACCCCCCTAATTATTAAAAACCCCAATAGTTTCTGTTACAGAGCCATGCCATCAGTCCTGATTTACTGTTGATGAGTCCATTCAGTGTTTAATTTCAGTTCTTTCATCCTGTAATGCTTTTGTTCAATCCTGTGGTGCACCAGAATAAGTGTTAGGCCGGAGTGTGGATGGGCAATATTGTGAGTATTTTTGGTTTGGCTTCCTGAAAGAAAGAGATCTGGTTTTACAATTCCTGCTGGTGTCTCTCTTCCAAACAGGAGAAATGCTGCAAAGGTTTGATTTTTTTTTTTTTTTTCATAATCTTTTAGCTTAAGTAAAAGAAGAAATGTCACTTGTAGCTGTGCAATATGTGAAATTAGGTCAGCTGAAATCTCTTTTATTTTTCCAGTGATGCTATATTGAATTCAGAGGCAAAAATCTGTGGCTAAAGTAATCAGGGAGGAGGAAGGTGGAAACACAGGATCAAATTTCTCCCTTTTTTTTTCCCTCTCTAATCCAATGTCTATGGCTCAAAGAAAAAATTTAGCAGCAATTTTTGGCCAGCAGAGAAGGCTGCTGAATTCAAAACTGTCTGACCTTTTATGCCAGACTAAACCAATCCAGCAGCAATTATTTGCCAATTAACATATTTTAATTGACCAGCATTGAGTCCATGCCTTTCATGGAAATATAAATGTGAGCTTGGGGCAGGGGGGGCACCAATAATTTATTCTTTACTCTTAAATGATGAATAGAAGGCAAAAATCATCCTGATCCCTGTTAAAAACCAAAAGCAAATGTGTAATTCCACCCACAAAATTTGCAATAGGCCTGTTCTTGGGGTTTTCAGAAGTAGTGTAATGGGGCTGTGAGTTGTGGGGACCTGTTCCATACCATCTTTGAAGGGTTTTTGAAGATTTTTGGAATGCTGCTTCTAACCTAAAGTTGTTTTGCACTTTGTTATACACGAATTAAAAGAACACTTGAAGGTCCTTATATTTCTCCTGAAGATTTATAACCATAAAAGAAGAATAGTGACAAAAAGTCCTGAATTGATATGCTCAGAGATGAGCCCATCCTGGTCCTTTTGTTATCTTGTAAATTTGGGTTGTGTTTGAGGGGGGGGGAGGGCTGGGCTTGATGTCACCTGTCCACCACATTCCCCTGTCACACACAAAAAATGTCAATACTTGAGTCCTACCTGTGTTTGGTGTGGAGCCAGTGGAACCACAGGATCATTTTGGTTGGAGAAGACCTTCAAGAGTCCAGCCATAATGCTGGGGATGAGGATTTCTAGAAGCCTCCACTCCAGAAATCTCCTGGAATCATCCCTTCTGACTCATTTGAGGAATAATACTTGTTTATCCCAGAGGAGATGCAAACAGGATGTTGGATGTATTTCTCTTGGGATGTATGGCTAAGAAGGAATGCTCTCTTGATTATTTAATGGTGGTTTTTCAACTCTTTTTGGACTTATCACTGTAGTTCTTCCCATCTTCTGGTTTCAGACTCATTTCCTTCCTTTTCCTTCCTTTCTGCTTCACTGTGGAACAAGAGATGAGCCATGGACACCTGCACTATGGAATATGGATCTCACTGCTGGCTCAGTGGTTTCGTTTCATTCTGAAACGAAATTTCACAAAATAAAACTGAGGCTAATCGGAAGATTTGCTCATCCAAATATGGATTTCATTTCCCAAGTGTTCAGCAGATGGGTATTTCCTATCAGAATGTAATTAAAAAAAAACAACATTTAAATAGTCTTTGTCACTACCCTGAGTGGGGGTGACTTTTTAAGTAAGTTTGTTTTCTCTGTGAAAAACACAACTGTTTGCTTGTGCCACCAGGACTGTTCAGCCACAAACCCCTTCATCTGTTTTTCAAGGCCTCCTCTATTAGTTAATATCTTTATTCAGTCTAACAATCTTCTGCTACAAAAATTGAATCACTGAGGGGCCTTACAAATCACCTTAAGAGGCTATTTTAGAAAGAAAATAGTTTCAGATCTTGATCTATTACTGTTGGGCAGGAAATTAACTGGGGGAGATGCATATTTGAGTACCTGGAGCTCATTGATCATTCCCTGAGCCTCGCACTGTACGGATCCAGGGAGAGGAGAGAAATGCCACCAGGTTCATGCCTGAGGGAAAGTGTCTGTTCTTGGGAACAGGAGTCATTTGTGTGTTTTATGGGGACTTGCTGCGTTTGGTTGGGAGCTGCGCCGTTGATCCTACAGGGAAAAGAGCTCTCCTTGATGTTGTTGAGTTGTAGTGGAGCCATTAAGTTCCTCTGAAGGGTTCAGTTCTTCAAAGTGTCTTTGAGTGCCACCAGCAGCACTTTGAGGTGACAGAAGGTGAATTTCCCTGTGGTGAGAGGTGAGTTAGTCAGGAAATAGGGGCACTGACATGAGGTTTATCACAGTTAATGTACAGGTTTTAGCTCTGGGGGAAGGAACCGAGTATCCTGGGATCTCGCTGTGACCGTGCTGGGATGGATGAGGCAGGAAGCTGCTTCTGGAGAAGGAGGAAATCCCAGATCCCATCAGCCTGGGAACCACCACACTGTGGGATCTGGTTAGGAATGAGTCTCTTCCAGGCACTGCAATCCCAAGATGAGGAAGGGCCTGGAGCCTCTGGGTGCCCAGCAAAGGCTGAGGGAGCTGGGGCTGTTCAGCCTGGAGAGGAGCCCCAGCTGAGAGGGGCCCTCAGGCCTGGCTGTCCCTGTGTGCAGGGAGGGCTCCCAGCAGGGCCCAGGCTCTGCTGCGGGGGCCCAGCAATGGCCCCAGAGCCACGGGCAGGGCCTGAGCCCAGCAATTGCCCCTGCACAGGAGGCACAACTTCTTCCCTGGGCAGTGCCCAGCCCTGAGCACATTGTCCACACAGCCTGGGGGGTCTCCTCCCTGGGGCTGTGGCAGAGCTGTGTGCACACAATGCTGTGCCCTGTGCTCTGGGATGGCCCTGCTGGAGCAGGGAGGTGCCACCAGGTGCCCGCTGAGCTCCCTGCAGCCTCAGCCATCCTGGGATTCTCCTGCCCATGTGTTGGATTGTCTGGATTTTAGGGTATCAAACATCAAAGCTCTTTGATTCCTTTAGGGTTTAACTCTCCTGAGCCATTCCTTGTTGGGGGAGAAGGCTGTGAGAACTGAACTGATTCTTTTCCTCTAAAGGGCTGGGTTCCTAAAGGTGCTAATCACACCTGGGAAGGGAACTCCTGGTGCAGGAAAAGCAGAAACCCCCTAAAAGTGCCCTGGAACATCATGTGTCCCCTCAAGAAGAGTCGCTCACACTCTGGGACTTGGCAGCTGTAACTCCAGTGATTATTTCAGGGCTGAACTAAAAATGATCAACCACTGTGTCTGTGCACTCATATGTTGGTTTATAGCCATGGAGCCTGTGTGTGAGCAGAGCCACTGTAGCTCTTCAGGCAATGAACTTTCTGGCTCATTCTTCAGTCATGAGGACACTCTGTATCTGCTCTAAGCAGCATGAAGACTTGGAAGGCCACAACCTTTCCTTTCTGGTTTTCTCCTCAGCAGAAACACAGTTGCAGCTTAATCAGGCCGCTAGATTTTAGTACTGGGGTAGCTCATATAAATGGACTCTGTTTCTTTACTAGGGAGCCCTAAAATGTAAATATTTTAACTTTGGGGAAAACCAGGCTGTGAAGTTCTGTTGAGAGGCAGTAATTTAACTGGTTTGACTTTGAAAAAACCAAGAGAGACACTACATCTGGCAGGATTGAAAATCTGCCTCACTGTCATGCCTTTCGTCTCATACTCCACCCGTAATTTGCGTTGCCCGCTCAATTTTAGTTTTCCTTGGAAATACTGTATTTGTAGCAACAGTTTGGAAGCACAGAATTCCTGTGAATTTTTGGTGACGTGGAAGGTCAGGAATCCTTTCTTTACCCCTATCATGTTACTTTCCAAACCCCCTTCTCATTTCTCCTTGTCTCAGTCTACCACTAAGAATTATTTTCTGAATCCTTACAAGAGACTGTCATATGTGAACAGATAAACTGTGATAGAAACTGCCCTCCCTCCTTACTGTAGTTTAATCTGATTTTTTTTAATGAGAAGTAGCTGTTTAAAATGAGGCACAGCAAATTCAGCTTGATCAAAACTTGATTTTGTAGGATTTGATTTTCACATAACAAGAACAAACTCAGGCCTGTATCCCTCAGTGCACAGAGTCTGTGTGTTCTGAATCACTTTGAGTGCCCAGAAACTTCCTTGTTGATGGTGATTATGGACTCTTCCTGCAGAAGGCTTTAAACAGGGGTCTGGGTTTTCCAGAGTCTCTGGAAAGTCTGGATTTCTGCAGGGGCTGAGTTCCTGCCCAGGCTAGCAAGANAGTGATCCTGGAGGGCTTTTCCAGTCTCGGGGATTCCAGGATCTCTGCTGCTGTGTGCAGTGGGAGCCACCTCCTGTGTCTGTGGGCAGTAATCATAGGGGCTGAGCTCTCCCAGCTCACTTTAATGTGTTCACTTTGCAGTGATCATGTTCACATTAGGGCATCGTTACTGCTCAGCTGTTGTCTGTCATTAAACACAGGCAGGGCTTTTTCTGAAGCTCATGGAAACTCTGGGATTTTACATGGAATGCCCCTGGTGCAGAAGTATTTGGGGATTTGAACCAAAAACCAGAAACCTCTAAACCAAACTCTCTCCCTCACACCTTTTCCACACACAGTGCTGTAAATTTTGAAAGCCCAGGTGCGATCACTCCCAGCCAAACACTTTCTCATCTCTTCTGGAGAATCTCTGTTGGAAGACAATAATTTTCTTTTTCTTTTTTTCTTTCTTTTTTTTTCCTTGTACATGTCGGAAAGAAAACTTTTGGGTTAGGTTGGAAAATATAGTAAGGAAAAAAAACTCTCTGTGCTTTGCAGTATTTATTAGACAGTGTATTGAGGCATGGAGAGTTTTAAATTGGCAGGGAGATGAAGAGCTGATATATGTAGGCAGAAATCAAATGTTTAAATAATGCTAAATTATCCTGCTGTACATTGTTAAACATGACTGCAGTAAGAAGGAAGCAAGGAGAGAAACTGTCTTCTTCAGTTGGATTAGAGAGAAATGGGATTTTTCTGCAATTGAAGGCTCAGTTCTAGTCTGACTTACCCTGAGAGGCTGACTGGCACAGGAGGGGGGTTGTGGGGTGAGTTTGTGTTTGCCTCCAATATCGTTTCAGTTCCCTTTTGTGAGTTTAATGGTGCTCCATGATCACTCCTCATTTCAGGAACATCTTAATGGGGTTTAAGACCAAGGAACTGCAAACTCTTGGGCATCTTTAAATGTCCACAGCAGAAGACCATAGAAATTCAGAATTACCTAGGCTGGAAAGGGCCTCTAAACCTGGGACTGAGCCCCACCTTGTCCCCAGGCCAGGGCACTGAGTGCCACCTCCTGTCCTTCCTTGGACGCCTCCAGGGATGGGGACTCCAAAGCTCCCTGGGCAGCCCCTGCCATGTCAGACATTTTTTGCTACTGTACCAGAAAATCTTAGTTTCAGTCTCTGATTTATAAGCTGCTGATGATTTTGCCAGCGATATTGATGCAACAGGAAACATTTGATTTATTTGTCCCTTTTAACAGGATATCCAAAGGGACAGGAGTTAATGATTTGACCTGCTGGGCAACTCTGCCATGGGTTAATTTCACACCTGATTTCTAAGCAGAGCTGTTTGAAGGGAATTGTTTGGTCCAACAGGGGAACACAGGATGTTAAATAACTTGGGGCTCCCTCAGTTAAACATTTAATTTGATCCTCCAGCTGATCTTAGCCTAAACCAAGGTTTCTGGTGTTGCCTGGTGTTGCTTTTCTCTATGACCAGTTGGCCAATGCAGCCTAATCGTGTTTCTTGAAAAGTGGCCAGGATTCAATTCCAAGTAACAGAACACAAAAATTGATTACAAAAATCACAAGAAACTTAGGAAAAAAAAACAAAACAAAACTTCCTGGAAAAAAGTAAAATCAAAGAAAAGAGAATGGAGATTTTTTGGGTTTTTTTTTTTTAATTCTACATAATGGTTCTGAATGAAAGTTTCTGGTGTTTAAATTCTATTTCCCCATCTTCTTACACAGAAACAATGGATTTTACTATTGTTTTATTTGACTACTGTTAAGAGATTTTACTCTTTGGAAAAATATCTTGGCTCCTCAGACTTCTTGTTCCATAAAATGGTTGGGATCCTGCCACCTGAACTATTTTAAATCTAAGTGTGCTTCTGTTTTGTCTAGAAAGTGAAATTTCACATCCACAAGTGAAAAACTTCAGCTTTGCTCGTTCTTCAGTGGTTTTTTCCTAATCTTTCCAAGTTTTCCTTTACTCTTTTTTATTGCAGAACTTAATTGCACAAATTTGGGCAGTGTTCTTAGTGACTTCCTGACAATTTCAAGGGGTTTGTGCTAAATATAAAACAAAAGAATTTTGTGGAGAGGGGCTTTTCATGAGGATGTAGACTGACAGGACAAGGGGGAATGGCTTTAAGCTGGAGGAGGGTAAGGTTAGATGGGATATTGGGAAGGAATTATTCCCTGGCAGGGTGGGCAGGCCCTGGCACAGGGTGCCCAGAGCAGCTGTGGCTGCCCCTGGATCCCTGGCAGTGCCCAAGGCCAGGCTGGATGGGGCTTGGAGCAGCCTGGGACAGTGGAAGGTGTCCCTGCCCATGTGTCCCCTACACAGCCTTTAAAAAGTCCCTTTTCACTCAAACAATTCTATGATTCTGTGCAGTTACCCTGCTGTTACACACAGAAACACAAAGGAAGCAGGTTCTTCACTGCTTTGGGGTGTTTTTGAAATTTATTTTGGATTTTTTTTTATTATTGTTGTTATTGTGTTGTTATCATAGAAAACATACAGAGAACTCCAAGTTAATGCTCCTAATTCACCTATCAAAACAAAAGCCTCTTCTCCTCACTCTGGAGCGCTGTGCTCCACAGGATTCTCTGCTGCCCCATTTAATAGAACTGGGATAGATTTCCTGCCAGGACAAAGGTACTTTGTGAGTGTCTCATCAGAATCAGATCTTATAGAATATGGTGTTTCTGTGAAGGGGAAACTGTAAACAAAATCTCTATCAACAAAGCCAGCAAAATAGCATCTCAGATTGATTGATGGCTGCTGTGGAAATAAATTCAAGGCTGTGAAAATTTCCTACGGTTGCATATGTTAGAAAAGATAAGATATATGGGATGTTCAAATACAAATGATGTGCAAGTGCATTTTTGGTATTATTTACGAAAGAAAAAAAAAATCACCCCAAAAAAAATCCAGTAAAGGGTGAAATTGTAACTCACAGAATGGGCCCCATCCAGCCTGGCCTTGGGCACTGCCAGGGATCCAGGGGCAGCCACAGCTGCTCTGGGCACCCTGTGCCAGGGCCTGCCCACCCTGCTAGGGAACAATTCCTGCCCAATCTCCCATCCATCCCTGCCCTCTGGCAGTGGGAAGCCATTCCCTGTGTCCTGTCCCTCCACCCCTTGTCCCAAGTCCTTCTCCAGCTCTCCTGGAGCCCCTTTAGGCACAGGAAGGGGCTCTGAGGTTTCCTGGAGCCTTCTCCTCTCCAGGCTGAACAATCCCAGCTCTCCCAGCCTTTCCTCCCAGCAGAGCTGCTCCACCCCTCTGCTCATCCTGGTGCCTCCTCTGGACTCTCTGCAGCAGCTCCAGGTCCCTCCTGTGCTGGGGCTGGGGCAGCTCTGCAGGTGGGGTCTCTATTGCCGACCTCAACCTGTTTCTCCATGGCTTGGAAACACAGAGTTTTTCTTCAGAAATCTTCTGGAATAATTTCTGGGTGAGCAGTAAAAAAATTGGAATTATTTCAAAATGAATATTTTATTATAGCTGAGAAGTAAATGCAGAACACTCTGGCCCTGAGCTCCCAGTGACGTTGAGGGCCCTGTGGCCACTGAAAACAGATGTGGCCTTTGTTGCATTTGCTCTTTGCAGTCCCTCAAAGGTTCCACCAGTGGTGTGCATCTCTCAAACCTCCAGTGCCCAACCTGCAGGAAAGCAACATTGTTTTTCACTTAATGAGCTCAGGCACACAAGCAATTAATAAAGCTTAATGAAATGGAGCTAATCAGGATGACACAGCCTCGTGCCTCTGGAATGCTGCTCCAGTCAGCTGCTCCTCATATTTCCAATTTGATCTGTTTAAGTAAAAAAGATCGATGGGGAGAGTGACACGGGCAGTGGTTTTCTAGCTCCAAGGCTTGGTGTTTTTATTCTGCTCAGGAGATGGTGATTACCAGGTGAAGAGAGGCACTGCTTGTGCAAGAAACTTGATGGTGCCAGGGTATTTTAAACATCACTGAACTGCTGGGTATCCAGACTCCTTCCACATAATCAGCTCCACATAACCACTGACCCCACTCTTGTCTACTAATTAAAACAGTCATGAACAAACTGCCAGGGAAAGGCAAACTGTGAATGGCTTCAGATAAACAACTGCTTTCTTCTTTATCCAGAATTAAACCCATCATGAACCAGAATCTTGCCCCCAACCAAAAACAGCACCTAATTTTAAAGAACATGAACAATCACACATAGAAAATAATAAAGAACTCCCAGAGCTGTGATCAGTTTGTTTTTTTTCTCACCAACCCTGTGGGTAGAACCTTTGTATAATTAAGTACTGGAGGTCTGCAAAGAAAATACCTTATCTGCTTGTTCTTCCCGTGTAATCAATGGCTTGGGATTTATTGTGCAGCTGGCTAATACAAAATTAATCAAGCTCTCCATTTCGGCCAGCCTGGAGCTGGAGCAGAGGCTGAGAAGCTCCATGTCAGGTGTGCTGCCTCTTTATCAGTGTCTGTGTGTGAGATAAAATCAAAAAATAGGGCTTGAAAAACTGAAAGGAATTAGAAAGGGAAGAGTTTGGGCATTGCTGAACGCTACTTTAAATCCTACAGAAATACCCATGCAATTGCTGTCTCATCTGCAGGATTATTTCCTGTGCTATCTCGGAGGGGAGAACCTTACAGGAAGGATTTGAAAGCTGCCCCCAATCCTTTTATTTCCAGCTATTAGAAATGCAACTGAGTCCAGCTTTAGGCCTCACTTTGTCCTCCTGCTGGTGGCTTCTGTGTAGCCTGTGGCTGCAAATTATTCACGTGTTTTTATGAATTATAATTTGTACAACTAAGAGAAACCACATTCTTTTTGCTGCCTATCCTTGCTGGTGGAAAACTTCCCTGGATGTTCACCTGTATTGGGCTGACCTAGTAAGGACACCTCCTAATCCTGTCCTTTCCAGGAAGGTGCTGCTTGGGGAAGGGTTTTATGTGTCCTTAGGTCTTTGGAAGATTCATTGATAGGCAGAGGCTGAGATTCCTTTGACACTTCCCATTTTCCATAAGAGCCAAAAACTGAGCAGAGTTGTGTCCTTACAAGGGCAGATAATCAGTCTTAATTTCTGCCAGCAAATATCCTCCTTTATTATTATTAATTTTTTAATGTTGATTGTCTTTGCAACAAGGAGCTGAGTTGCGTTTTATGCTAATTTACAAGTGTAAATTAAAATAAAATTAACGTACATAGGTAAACAAATACAAAATGCAAGTTCAGCTTCTTGCCAGCACCAGGAGCAGAATTTATGATTTTTTTTCTGCCATTTCATAGAATCATTGACGTTGGAAAAGCTTTCCAAGATAAGGGAATGCAACCTTGCCAAATCCCCACCTAGTCCCCAGCCCAGAGCACTGAGTGCCACTTCCAGGCCTTCCTTGGACACCTCCGGGGATGGGGACTCTACTGCTGCCTTTTAGGGAACAATATTTTTTTCCATGCCTTCAACTCTCCTGAGAGTGGAACCAGACAGAGAGATTTTGATGGTAATCAGCACATCCTGTAGGGTGTTTATTTTTGAAGTGTTTTCTAAGGAGGTAGAAATGGAGAAGTAAATATTTTCAGGCTCTGTGGTCAATATTGCAAGGGATATGAAATGTCTTTTCCTATGTAGCAGAAATCCAGTGACTGACTCCTTGCAATTTATCAGTTGGTTGATGATAAAGGTTTCAGACAGCAGATGAACCATGCTTGCACTTCATTTTCACGACATTGTTAAAGAAAAAGTAAGCCACAAAACAAATCATCCTGAGTAAAGTTTCTGGAAAGAATCTTTTACTGTTTAGAGGCTGGAGGGTCCACACAGCAGCATCTGTGGTAGGACACAGGGAATGGCTTCCCCCTGCCAGAGGACAGGGCTGGATGGGAGATTGGGCAGGAATTGTTCCCTGGGAGGGTGGGCAGGCCCTGGCACAGGGTGCCCAGAGCAGCTGTGGCTGCCCCTGGATCCCTGGCAGTGCCCAAGGCCAGGCTGGACTTTGGGGCTTGGAGCAGCCTGGGATAGTGGAAGTGTCCCTGCCCTGGCACTGGATGGGCTTTAAGGTCCCTTCCAAGCCAAACAAGTCTGGGATTCCTTTATGAGCCTCTCTGATTTTAACATCACTTTTTGGGAATCCTCTCCTGAGGGATGCTTGGGACCACTGTAAACTGACAGGTGCTGAGTCCAACAGTCCTTTGTCCCACCCCATAATTCCTCCTTCACAGAGTTGTTTTACAGAGGACATACCTGTAAACCTTCCACTCATTAAAATAAATCCTAAATTGGTTCTAAGGCAATCAAAGGCTCTCACTATTTTGCAACTTCTAGATAGTTTTGCATTCATAGGGCCCAAACTTTCCAAAGAGAAGGATAAGGAGATTGTGGCAGGAGTGAGAGAGGATGCCAGCCAGATCTGTTCTTCCATGTCAGCATGTGGTTTGCTTATTGAATAGATACTTAAGAAAAATAAAGGTTTGAATTCCCCCTTCATGCTTTTCACCAAAAGGTTTAAAAATTTGAAGAAAGTACTGACTATGCATTCCCCCTTTCTCCTTTCTCATCCTGCTTTGTTGTTGTTGGGTTGGGGTTTTTTTGCAGATTGGGAGATATTTTGCAAATTTACCTGAAAATGTAAATGATAAATGGTGAGACAAGAAACCAAAGCACATCTCCTGTAACACATTGTGGACTGGGAGCAATTTTAATTATGAAACTAAGATAACCTTGGTTTTTACTCAGCAAATTAGATCTCCAAAGTCTGCAGCTCACCAGGAGAGCCACAAATAACTCTCTGTAGCTCTCTAGCACTGAAGTCCTCATTGCTTTCCTAATTAACTCAGGCTGTTTGAACACAGACTGGCTCTAGGATGGTCAGAAAGCAGCTCAGGCTTCAATGATTGAACCCATTGGACCATAATTCATTAACAGACATTTCCAAGGGTGACACTTGCTGTGAAATCTCCTTATTTATGGACAGGGGACATGCGAATGGCTGGGACTCCATTGTGCAGGAGCTGCACAATGTCTTAGATGCCTTCACTTCTTTTGAGGGGGAGAAAGCACTTCCTGNAAGCCACGTCCTCACCTTCTGCCACTGCTGCTTGAGGTCCTGATTAAATTACAGGAAGATGTTGATCAACATTGCCTTCATTAGAGATGTCAGGAGAGAGCTATTTATAGGCACAATATGTAAATCTCCCCAAATAGGTGGTTAATTCCCTGGAACACAAACAATCCTAGGAGTGGCAAGCTTAATTAGCACCCGTTTTCCTGGGTTACCTGCTGGAGGCTGGCACCAAGGGGAAGGTTCTGGAATTATTGGGATATTTATAGCCTGGGAGAGGTGACTTCAGAGGAGCAGAATTGTTTGCTCTACCAGACACTGACAACTTGATTCCTTTTTTTTTTATGATAACAAGCGGATGTTGCTAATTTTTTAGGTTGAGAGGAGGGATTTAGAGTCTTAAAACCCCAAAATTGGAGGTTTCATGTCTATGTCTCATGTTCATGTAATTCTTTTCTACCCCAGTTTGTAAAGTGCTGCTTTTTAAAGGAAGCCACTGAAATCACAGCCTCAAAAATACATTCAGTGGCATTCACGTGGTAGTGTAATCTTCTAAAATCTGACATCAGTTTTTGCACAGAATAATATTCCTGTGTACATATCAAAATTCCATGGAGGTTTGGTTTTTTCCCCCCCTAAAATTAGTTTAAAAATTACTTTTAATGCTTCTTTCTCTCATCTTGGCTCATCTCCATCAGTCCTGTGGAACACAAACCGTGGTTTTTCTGTGCCCGTTGTGGACATACAAAAGTCTGGACTGAAATGGAGGAATTGTTTGGGGCAAGATGAGAAGCCTGATTATTAAATATGATTTTCAACTTCCATATTTAACCTAAGGTGTAAAACCAACAAATTTACCCTGTAGGAACAGGGCAAGGCTGAATACTATTGGCTCACCTCCTGTTTCAGTTAATAAATGCCAATTTATTTGATTTTAGAGATATTCCAACAATATGAGATGTTAGGAATATCCCCAAGTGCTTTTCCCAAGTTGCTTTTACTACTGGTACTACAGCAGTCAAAATTTGCTTTAGAAGTTGCTTATAGTACCAGGAATGAGTTGAAGTTCCTATATTAGAAATTTTTCATCCTCATCTATGAGAGTTCTGTCTCAAATGCATTACAGGCAGAATAGGGAAAATGCAATTCCAACAAATATTGAAAATAAGATGAAATTTGAATGCTGGGGGCATAGGAAATGGTTAAAAACAGGTTTAATCACCTTTTGAAAGCACTTCTTAAGATATTGCAGCTTCTCTCGACTCATCCAGTGCTTTTTAATGGTCTCAAAAATGACTTTTGGTGATGGTAATTTTAGCTGCTGCTTGGCATAGTATCATGTTTTTATGTGCTTTACAGTGTTTTGAGGCACAAGTATGATTTTAAAGACTCCTGTCAACTCCAAAACTGCTTGTAAAATGGGGAGTTATTTCAATCTAAAAGCACAATGTCTGAAAGAGGGATGGCTCTGCATTCTTCTCGAGCTGTAAAAATAAAATGGCAATGCACAGCACTGGCAGGGCAATTTTCACGTCTCAAACCCTTTAGAGATACTGTATCTGTAAATAAAATAAAGGAAAAAAAAAACCAACAAAACAAAACTGTGGAAGGATGACAGAATAAAGCCATGAAATAAATTGGCTGATCAGGCTGCGTGTCCTGAAATGGAACGGGAGCTTTTCACAATGGTCTTTATTTGCTTTTTGTCCTTTTGGCACTGGATTGTCCCCCAGCCACACTTTTTGCTCAGTTCAAATCAAACCTAACCCCAAACTGACCTCTCCCTCGAGCCTTGGAACGCCTGAGCTCCAAATTTTAGAGCAGGGCTTAACTCTGATCATAGCACAAAAACTTTGGAGGTTTAAGCAGGATCTCAAACGGGTCTGAATCAAGCTCAGGTTCGCTGGGGTCCCTTCCCAGACTCTCCAATTAGGGATTTCTCTCAGGAAGAGCTGAAAATAGCCCGTGAAAGCCCTTCTTATGCCATTTTCAATGCAGTGCCATGGCAGCACAAGCCAGCTAATGTAAAGGTTATGCCAAGCTCCTCTGAAATTGCCCAGCTGTGGAGCTGAATGCCCACACAGGAAACAAGGCGGGGCATTTTCCCCTGCAGTGGGGTTGCTTAGTTACTCACTTTAAATGTATGGCTCTATGTGGCTCTTTATGAGGACCCTCAGCCTGTAAATCAAGTTTTAGAGACTCTTTCATGGCTGTGTTTTTCCCCCTGAGTGTTCCCTGCTGAATGGAAGTGGAGGTAGGGACAAAGCACAGCTTCCTTCAGGAGCAGCTGGGGCATTTTGGAGAATCAGCTGAAGTGCAGCTGGAAACAGAAATACCTGTTCAGGCAGAGAGAAACGTGAGGTGCTTTAACTCAGCCTGCAAGAATTTCACTCCTGGCCTCTCCAGTTTGGAGAAGCCGTCCTTGCTTTCCCAGGCATTGCCAGCTCCCGGGAGCTTTGCTGGGGATTTCAATCCATAAAAGACCCCAGGCTGAAGGTTGTAGCATTGACATGGGGTTGTGAATGATGGGGGTTTCTAGAATTGGGCTCTCTTAGCAGCTTGTCCCATCACCAGCCACCTCAGGGTCACAGCTGCCCTCGTGGCACTCGTGCTGGCAGGGTTTTAGTGAATCAGTGCCAGTGTTCTGGCCTTGTTCCATCCTGGGTCTTGTGTGTGCCACACACACAAACTCTGATTTCCTGCCCATGGTCAGGCAGAAATCAAGTGTCCATTTACTCATTAATAACTTGATACCTTATTTTAAATGGCCACAGTATTACTGGTGACTCAGGCTTGAGGATGGGACTTGGTGATTCTCACTTTGTGTCTCCAAGACTTCTGTAAGTGTTTGATGGTCTTGACTACGTAAAGGAAATGGGGAGAAAAGCCTTCAAATACTTAAAAATTGCAGAATGTTTGGGTTCGAAGGGACATTAAAGATCCAAAATTCCATCCCCTGCCATGTGAGGGACACCTTCCACTGTCCCAGGATTCTCCAAGCCCCAAAGTCCAGCCTGGCCTTGGGCACTGCCAGGGATCCAGGGGCAGCCCCAGCTGCTCTGGGCACCCTGTGCCGGGGCCTGCCCACCCTCCCAGGGAACAATTCCTGCCCAATATCCAACCTAAATTTCCCTTGTGTCAGTCTGAACCCATTCCCTGTGTCCTGGCACTCCAGTTCCTGTTGCAGGGTCCCTGTCCCGCTTCCCTGTATCCCTTCAGACCCTGGAAGGAGCTGTGAGGTCTCCACACAACCTTTTCTTCTCCAGGCTGAACAGCCCCAGCTTTCTCAGTCTCTTCATCTCTGATTCTCCAGACTCTCTTTCACAAGCTCTTTTATTCCCCTCTCTATGATGGAAAGGGTCATGGTTGAAGAAAAGAGCATCCGTGAAATTAAAACTGCTGAATGTTGAGAGCTGGCTTTAATTTTCTCTAGAGATAAATTAAAAGGCTTATAAACACAAAGAGAAAGAAACAAAACATAACAAATCCAGACTTTTTGCTCCCCTCTAGGTCCTATAAAAGTCCTCTCTGCTTTTTTAGAACCCCGCTCCCACTCTCTGGAAAGTAATTTGGACTTGCTTGCTGGGTCAGGGTTTATGCAGTAGCAAAGAAGTTGTCATTGCCTCGTTCCCACAGAGAAGTTTTCTCCGTGTTGGGTGTTGTGCTACCCTAGGTTTTTTTCTTTCACATGCACATCAAAGAAAGTGGCTTTAGTGGCTCCTTGAAGAATTTTTCATTTTACCATTTGTTTTACTGACAGCACACAGTCACTGAAGCGGATCGGAGCCCTGAGCTCGCCATAAATTCTTGTTTGCTGCGGTGTTTGGGGATGATGAAGTGGCTCACTGGAGACATGGAGGGAGTAGAGGGTTGGTAGGGAATTGGTTGGATGCTGCTTCTTCCTGCAGCGTGATGGGGTGGTACCATATGACTTTGAGACTTGTTCAAATTAAGCTTTTGCTCCAAGATGTTGTGGATACTGCACGCTCGTGGATTCAGGAAGAGTTTGGAAAAACTAACAAAAAGATGAATTTAAGAGTTAATACTTTGTTCTTTCCTGTCTTGGGGAGCAGCCCTAGGAAGTAAGGGATGGATGCTGAGGAGCCTTCCACAAGTACTGAAGGTTTAGAGTCTGGTCCTCATTTCAGTTAAAATTAAAAAATAAACTTTTTTTCCTGCCAACAAATAAAATAATTTCCTTCAACAGTTAGTGGGTAGAGCTTTATTAAATGGAAAATCTTTTAAATTGAGCTGAGTATCTGCTAGGAACTGAGTCAGGGGTTTGAAATTGCCCGTTGCACTCCCTGTGACTGTTTAAATAAAAACAAATGGAACAATTTATCTGACTAAATAAAAGCAAACTTGAATATAAGATAAATAATGAAATAACTCAGAGTAATGATTGAGTGTTTCTGCAGCAGCTGGAAGAAGAGCTGGTGATTAGCATATGGAAGTGGATTTTTTTTTTTTTCCCTCAAATTTATTTCAGGAGTGCTCAGGAGCAGATTGCAGTTACTTCCCAGAATCATGTCCCAGGAAGGTTCAGGCTGGCTGTTTGTTTTCCAGGTGATTGTGCTCTTCTCCCTGAAGAGCTCCTCACTTATTTTTTTGTGTCAAGGTAAAACTCCTTCTGTCTTTGGAGGCATAGGACTAAGTTAGTGAACTTTTTTCCCAAAGCTGTGCTCTGTTAATGGGAATACAGATCCCCTCTTGAGTCTTGTGGGAGACTTTTTGTGCTTGAAGTCATTTAAATTTTTAGGGCTTTGTGGGCCAAGCTGTTTTTCTTAATAAACTTTGAAGCCATGTGGTGCAAAGGCCAGAACAGCCCTCTCCTGACACGGCTCCCACATCATTCAAATGGTTTTTTTTGAGCTGGAATTTAGAGATACAGGAAGTATGAGTGGTTATTTGAGGTTTCCAAGTGATTATGTTTGGTAGGGGGAGTATAATGAGAGGCTATGACTCCTCTACCTTGATGCCTGCATTGTCAGTCTCAGTGTGTGTGAGGTTCAGCTGTCCCTGTGAGAGTGAGCCTGGGATCTCTCAGAAATGGGAGTGTGGGATCTCACACAAAAGTTTTTGAGGAGAGAGATTTTGCAAAAGCTGCTGCAGCCTCATAACCCCCGCACACAGCAAGTGGTGTAGGAGCTCAGGTATATCCAGCTACTCCTTGACCTGCTGTTCACAGCAGAAGGTGTTCCTGCCCATGGGGAGGGGTTGGAACTGGAGGATTCCAAAGGTTCCTTCCAGCCCAAACTATCCTGTGAGTCTGAGAGTCCCTCCAGTGACTGGGAGCAGAAGACCAGTGTGGAAAGTCTTGTGAAAGCCCTTTTTGGAGGAACTAGTGCCTTCAGAGGTGGCAGTCCCCTGGCAGAGGGGCTGTGAGGATACAGATGGCCTTTGGAATGGAGGGAATGAGGAGAAGAGCTCGTGAGGAGGAAGGGAGCTGCTGGAAAATGCAAAGACCCATAGTTGTGGGGCAGTGGTGGTTGGAGCGGACCTTTGGCTGTCCGGCAAACCCCAGCTCGTATGACCACAGTGTCACAGGGTGGCCTGGGTTGGAAAGGACCTTCAGGACCATCAAGACCATCCAGTTCTACCCCCTGCTATGGGCAAAGCCACCTCCCACTAGAGACTCTTTCCTCTCAGGTGTCTGCAGAGCTCTTCGTGTTGCCTGTTGGTAACACACACTGGGAGTTTGTTATTAGCTTGTTCATTAACCTTTGTTTTAATTTTTATAGATGATTCTCTCTGCTTTTAGCTGTAAAACAGCAAGAATAGAATGGAAGGAATGTTTCCCAAGGAATAGAAATTCTGGATGGGAAGGGTTTTGAAGGGGTTTCAAAGGTGACAGGAAGATGATCCAGCAGGTCTCTGTTGGGAAAATACCTGATTATCCAAGCTGTTGTGTTTGTCTGTGCTCAGGCTGTTTGACCTTGCTGAGCATCTCACCTAGGACAGTGATTGAGGGCTTCCTCTGAGCCATCTCATTAAAAATAATTAGAAATTAAAATAATGAAAATTAGCCAGCAGAAACCAAGTAGAGCTGAGCCTTGACACTGTTACATGGAGAGTTTGCTAAAGAGGTTCTCACTTTGCTCCCAAGGAGAGAGGACCTTATTTATCCCCTTCTCTTGATTAAAGAAGGGTAAAGCAGAGGCACTGTTAGGGAAAAAACAGTGAAGTTAATAACAGGAACAGAAATTATTTGCTGCAAGGTCTTAGGAAAGCCTTCAAAGCTTGTTGTTTTATTTAGTGAGTTCCATTTGCCTTTTCTGTAAGGAGTTTGGGGCAGGGGCACTGCTGCCTCAGGATTCCATTTACCAGCATTGCTGCTTAAACATAAAATGCATCATGAAAACTGTAGGGAGGGAAGCTCATTTATGGAATGCTTTTCCTTTTTAAAGTGTGCTTGATTTATCATGATTTGACTTAAAAAACTACTCCATTATGCCCAGGAATTTCAAGGACAACTTGTTNATTTAGTAGACTTTGTTGTTTTTTTTTTTTTTTTTTTTTTTTTTTTTTTTTTTTTTTTTTTTTTTTTTTTTTTTTGTTGTTGTTGTTGTTGTTGTTGTTGTTGAGAAAGTAGGAACAGAGACATGTTTTGGTAATACATACTGGTAATAAACTGCAGTGAAAAATTGGAAGAGGTAAAATACTGGCTAAAAGAGTTCTACCAAGGCCCACACACTGACATGGGGCACCTTTCTGCTCTTTGGGTTTAAGGTCTTGTGGAAATATTTCCTTCCTAAGTCACCTTTGGGGCTGCAGTTATTCTGTGCTTGTTTAGATTGAATAAAGCAGTCTTAGTACTGAGTGCTGAAATAATTTCTGCTGAGGATCATTTAAACAAAATCCTGGAGAAAAACATTGAGAGGATTGGAGTGAGTCCCAAGGAGACCACAGAGATGCTCTGAGGGCTGCAGCCCCTCTGCTCTGGAGCCAGCCTGGGAGAGCTGGGGGTGCTCACCTGGAGCAGAGAAGGCTCCAGGGAGAGCTCAGAGCCCCTGCCAGGGCCTAAAGGGGCTCCAGAGAGCTGGAGAGGGACTGGGGACAAGGGATGGAGGGACAGGACATAGGGAATGGCTTCCCACTGGGAAAGGGGAGATTTGGGTGAGAGACTTGATGGAATTCTTGCCTATGAGGATGGTGAGGCCCTGGCACAGAGTGCCCAGAGCAGCTGTGGCTGTCCCTGGATCCCTGGCAGTGCCCAAGGCCAGGCTGGATGGGCCTTGGAGCAGCCTGGGACAGTGGGAGGTGTCCCTGACATAGCAGGGAGTGGCACTGGATGGGCTTTAAGGTCCCTTCCAGCCCAAACATTCTGGGATTCTCCTAAAAACAGAGCCTCTTTAATGTAACATCACTGAGGACAATTTCCTAAGGGACACTGCTCATCGGTGTTGCTCTTTAGCTTAAGGAATTTATTTTTTTCCTCCTTGCTAATTTACCTGAATGTAGTTGCAGACAGCTTCCATTTTCTTTAATTAAATGAATTCCAACTTCTGTCATCTTTATAAGATAGACTCTCCATCCTCCTGGTGGTGGGAGTAACTTTTCTCTGCACCTGGCTCAGTCCAAAGATGTTTTTTTTTCATGTCCCCAGGAATTTCCACTGTCTCTGGCTGTTGCCTGGTTGTACAACACAGTGCTTGAGCTTTGGGGTTTTTCTGAACCCATATTGCTTCTTATTGATTATATTTTGTGAGGGAGGAAAAAAAGGTACCCCCATATTTTTATGTGCCACTTGTCTTCAAGATTTTTAATTAAAACTATTGTCTCTGAATTGGAAATTTGTGTCAGGCTGCAGTTTTAGATTTATCTGTTCAGTGCGTGGTGATGGACGTGGAACTGAGTCTGTGGCTTTCTTAGGTTTGTTCCTGCAGAAGGGAAGGGTGAGGTGACAACATCTGAAAAAGATTTGGGTAGTGCCAGCAGGGTGAAATGATGTGAAATAATCTGCAAACTCTTATCTATGCAAGAAAACTTGTTTTCTTCACAAAGCTGTTATTAGTGCCATGAGGTAATCCCGAAGTGTCCCACTCCCATCCCACTTGTGGGGTTTTTTTCCCCCTCACATAGTTCTGGATCCTGCTCTGAGCTCTTCTTTTCAGTGAAATTTCTCTCATGATAAATTTTCTTGCTTCACCTGCTCACACTGGCAATAAATCCTCTGCAAATTGCTGAATTTCACTGGCCAGCCCTGCCTTTTCTCTGAGACTCCCAGATCCACACTGGAATGCTGGGCATTCCTTTTAAATGTTGAACATTCCTTTTAAATGCACTGTACAATGTTTTGTTTATCATTCTGGATATTCAGGTGTGTTTGATGGAAAACCAGCTTTGGGAAAAGTTCTTAATGTGAACATGTGATTTGACTTATAATTTTGATAGTTTTTTTATTTAATATTAACTAGATGTTGGCCTGATTTGGCTGAAACTTTCACTGGAACACCCAGCAGGGAGAAATATTATCATGGAAACAGAGAAGAAGGGGCAAAAGCTCATGGAGTTTTCTAAAAAAAACTCACGATTATTCTTTTAGTGAGATATATGCAATTTTCAGACTTAAACATTGTCCCTGCTTTGGATTTTTATTTGGATATTTAGTTTGGTTTTACTTGGATTTTTCTAGTCACTGTTGTACGGGGTATAGCAGGGCTATTCCTGAAGACAAAGTTGCAGTAACAGTTTCTATTGTTGAGTTTCTTTGCCCTAATTAAGAGTTTGTTGAAGGGTCTTTCAGTTCCCCAAATATTGAACTTCTAGAAAATGGTAACATACATCTCTAGAAAAAAGTTAGAGTTGGTTTTGTTATGGCCCTGGAATGTTTATTGTATCCAGTGAAAAAATGAGAGTGGGGGGGGAAAAATAGAAGGCCATATTTCATATAGATAATGCAAATATTTCTTATCTTCTCACACAATGTGCTCGTAGGAAACTACAGTGGTATGAAAGATGTGGTTTTCTAGGTGATTTATTTGCTCTGTTAATGCCTGCAAAACAAAAAAGGTCTAAAATAAAATAATAGTTAATTTCATTCTTTAAAACCAAACAAACAGAAAGTTTTCAATTGTTATGTATCAAAGTAGACCGTACAAGAATGGAAGGAATAGGGAGGGAGAGTTCATGCATTAATAATTTTATTTAGACTGCCTAAGGCACTTTGAAATGGTGAAGTGGTCACAGAAGTATTTGGTCACAGGTTGGGCTTGGTGATCTTGGAGGTCTTTTCCAACCTGAATGATTCTGTGACAGCAAACCCAGTGTGGTGCTGGATGTCTCCAGGCAGTGACGTGAGGGGGGCGAGTGAGGGGCACCCACCCAGCAGCTCCCTGTGTTTCTCCATGTCTGTATGGGGAGAGAGCTGGTGCCCCTGTGGGCAGCCCTGGAGGCACCTCTGGAGTGCTGTGTCCAGCTGGGGCTCCTCAGCACAGCAGGGCCAGGGAGCTCCTGGAGCGGGGCCAGCGGAGGCTGCGCAGCTGAGGAAGGGCCTGGAGCCTCTGGGTGCCCAGCAAAGGCTGAGGGAGCTGGGGCTGTTCAGCCTGGAGAGGAGCCCCAGCTGAGAGGGGCCCTCAGGCCTGGCTGTCCCTGTGTGCAGGGAGGGCTCCCAGCAGGGCCCAGGCTCTGCTGCGGGGGCCCAGCAATGGCCCCAGAGCCACGGGCAGGGCCTGAGCCCAGCAATTGCCCCTGCACAGGAGGCACAACTTCTTCCCTGGGCAGTGCCCAGCCCTGAGCACATTGTCCACACAGCCTGGGGGGTCTCCTCCCTGGGGCTGTGGCAGAGCTGTGTGCACACAATGCTGTGCCCTGTGCTCTGGGATGGCCCTGCTGGAGCAGGGAGGTGCCACCAGGTGCCCGCTGAGCTCCCTGCAGCCTCAGACATCCTGGGATCCTGAGAGTCTGGGAGTCTGAGAAAGGAACACGACTCTGTATGATGTGTCCTGTGCTCTGTGGATCCCATCATTGTCCATATGGATGAACAGGCTCAGGGAAGGCCGTGCTTTCAGTCCTTCCACGTGGTGCTGAGATGTGTGGCCTTGCAGTTGAACTCTTTGAGGGCAACTCAAAGCTGCTGCTGAAGGAAAACCCAGTGTTGTAGACACGTCCTTTAGGGGCTTCACCTAAACGGAGATCTGAGAAATACTTCACTGTTCTCACCTCTCTTTGTAGGCCTTGTCTCTGCTGGGGTAATTGGAGGCTGCAACGAGTTGCAGTGTGGGTCCTTTGAAGTCGACAAATGTGTAATTTTTACCAAAAGATGGGAAATAGAATTTACCTCAGCTTGCTCTTCTGTTTAATTTGCAGATGATTTTCTGCTAGCATTTGTGCATAAAAAATACACCCCAAAAAACCAAAACAAACCAGTAATGCCTGAGTATTTCCTTCCTATTTCAGAGTCCGGTATTCAATTTGAAGGTACCATTTCACACAAATGGGGTTTGGTTGGGCTGTGCATCAGAGGAGCCTCTTAAAGTTTATAAAATCATGGGCAATCTTAGATACACCTGTGTGGTGAATTGGGAGGGAGAATAGTTGACTTTTTTCTTCACTGAGTCAATGAGGCTCTTGGAAAATTAAAAGCTCTTCCTAATGAACTTTTATTTCCATGTGCTTTAAAGAGGGATAGTGGTTTTCTACTGTTTAATGTAGAAACCCTGATTGGTCCTAAAACAGTCATCACATGTGGTGATCATGCTTTTATGTGTTTTAAGGCTACACTTACGCGTTTGCTAGCTCTGCATGTACTGCTTGATATCTTTGAACCTCTCTTTTGAGTAAACCAACAAACTCTTACTTATTTTCTTTCGTTATTCTGCTCTGCTTCCATTGATGACTCTAAACCTTTGACTCCAGACTGGCAATATGAGGGTAAGATGGCAAAATATGACTTCCTGAACATTGCTCGTCTGCTTTTCATTTGTGTTCTCCTTAGAGTTATTAAAATTCCATTCACTAAGTAGATCCTTTTTGTTGCAATTAAATTCAAATTATGTTTGTTTCTGTTGTGAAGCTTTAATTATGATTTATACCTTTTAATCATTCCTTTGTTTTTTCTTTGGGTTGAATTACCATCGTATTTCCTGTGTCCTGACAGGCACTGAGATTCCTGATGGGATCTCTAGAGCAAGACACAAACAGATTCATTAGTGTAGCCATCCAACCGGATCATCGTGACAAACATCCTTCCCTGGGAGAGGGTGGGCACACCCTGGCACAGGGTGCCCAGAGAAGCTGTTACTGCCCCTGGATCCCTGGAAGTGTCCAAGACTAGGGTAGATGGGGCTTGGAACAACCTGGGAGACTGGAAGGTGTCCCTGCCCATGGCACAGGCAGGGAATGAAATGGGATTTACAGTCCCTTCCAACCCAAACCATTCCACGATTGTGTGATTTGAGGGGTGTGTGTGTTCATGACATGCAAAGGAAGAGGAAAAACCATATAATATTTTTGCTGTTCAAGTGTCTAAATATGGATCGTGCCTGAGACCTTTTGTCATCACATCCTCCCTTGCTTTACCAAGTTTCTCTGAGTAAGGGATAAGCAAACAGCTCTAATTTTGAACCTTTGTGAGTGTAACTTTACTATCAGTTGTTGCTCATACCTGCATCACATTTAAGGGAATACTTGCCTTCAGTTTGCCAAATAGCTGACTTTAAAAAAAAACCCCAACGACAAAAAACCTGAGATCTTACTTTTGGAATGAGAAATAACTCAGTTTTTCATCTTTTTAGATTGCAAGTTGGCCAGAACAGGTCCTCCAGCCACAATAGTTCCCATTGACGAGGAGAGTCGCAACGGTGAGTGCCTCACAAGTATTTATAACACAGATTATTTCTAACCAGTCTTTAAGGCCCTTGTTGCAAACAGACCATCTTAATTTTTTTTTTTTTTTTTAAGTCAGGGATGGTAGCAGAGGACAAAGTTGTGGTCAGTATTTGGTTTTGTTTGGGTAAAGCTGGAATTTTACTCTGCAGCGTGAAAGGAGTGTAAACAACGTCATCTTCTAGGTTCCCCGTGTGGCTTTTGGAAGGTTGCTTGTTGGTTCCCTCTGAGTTTAAGAAAATGAGTTTATGGACACCTCTGAAATGGAAGAACTTGGTTGTAGTCATGGAAATTTCAAAAGAAAATGAACGTCCCTTTTTTCAGTATCTTAATTTTCCTGACAAATCATAGGGTTTTAAGATTGTTGATCTGTGGTCTGAGGATTGCAATTAGCAGAGTACTGTGATGGGATTTAAATGCTTTACCCTGTTACAATCAGCTCTTACTGAGAGTAAGTTACTACTCTTTCCTGCTTTTTATTCTACGTGTTTAGGGTTTATTTTTTTAACCTTGCAAGCTGGGCCTGTTTTTGTGCTGTGTATGGTTGTGGCTTATCAGATATGGGTGCTTTTGAGATGGTGAATAAAGCCAAGTTGTGCTGGTAGAACCTCTCTGCTGTTATTCTGGGAGGAATTCCTTGTTGGATCTGCTCAATGTCAGATGGATAAATGCATTTATGGGTAAAACTCCTCAATAAACCAATTTTTAATGTTGTGCTGGAAAGCTCTGGTACTGGGACGGTTATTAAAACCAGGCTCTCTTCCCTCCTTGTGGGGTGATTTTCCCTGCAGTCAGGAGTGTCCAAAGGAGGGCTACAGAGATGGATGTGCTCTTTGAAGCAGATATGTTGGTTCTTGGCACGCTGCTGGTGTTCCATTTGTGGCCTGCTCCATTTTGGTGGAATGACCCCCTCAGCTGAAATGGTTTGGCTGCCAGAGCTCATCTCTTGTAGCCTTTCATCCTCCCTACTCATTAGAAATCTGTACTAAGAGCAAGGGCTTATAAATAAATCCAAACCAGCTTTGCCATCAAAAAAACTTTGTGAAAACCTTTAGAAAGAGAGGTTGAAGTTGTGGACTCCCCATCCCTGCGAGTGTCCAAGGCCAGGCTCGACAGGGCTTGGAGCAATCTGGTCTAGTGGGAGGTGTCCCTGCCCACAGCAAAGGAGTTGGAATGAGATGAGCTTTGAGGCCCCTTCCAACCCAACTCAGTCTGTGATATAAAAGTTAATAAGGAATTCATGGTGTTCTGCATTTTGAGTGGCCAAACTTTATATTGGGATTTCCAAGAGGTGCAGAAATAAAATTCCACCTGATTTTCTCCTAGTCTATACAAATTTGTTTCTAGCTCACTTAAAGTGTGAAATCTCATCCTTACTTTAGTTCTTGCATGGCCCTGTTACTTCCAAGGGTCTGTTGTTGAGGTTGGAATGGCTTTTCTAAGGTTTTGGAATGAAGATCTCAAAACAATGGCTGGGACGTTTCATTCCATCAGTGCATGTGGTCATTGTGCTCTGGCAACACAATTAAACAGAAAATCCTGGTCTTTATAAACAGATATTTAGTTCCGTTGTGCCATGGCACATTGAGCTCAATCATTCCTAATCCACAGGAAGCCAGAGGCCAGCAAATCTCACAGAATAAAAACATTTTCTCAAAATACTGTTGCTTGTTTTCATAGTCAGGCACACATGTACCATGCCTGACCTTTAAAGATCTTCTGGAGATCAGCAGAGATGTTAAGATGTGACAGTTTGCCACCGTGGGATGAATATCTCTCTATATCAAGTAATTTAGGTACAATAGTAAATTACATTATCATTGTGCTCATGTGAGCAATCCTGGAAGGAGTGAACTTAACCTTTCTTAAAGAATGAATGAATTATTTTATGATTTTCCCTGTGTTGAACTGAATTAGGTGATAGTATTTCAGATCATATTAACAGCAAAACTGAATTTTTCTCGATGATTTTTATAGGCAGAGAGTTCTTTTTGCCCTTGGATTTATTTTTATTTAATTACTGGATTTGAGACTTGGTTTTAATTTGTTTTAAAGATTGAATGAGCTTTTTTCCTAGGTCAGACTTTTTCCTTGCCAGTGTACCTCAAGTTTTTGGAGGCATCCATGTGGAGCCGTCTGTGCCTTTTCCCTTCAGATGAGCAGCCTGCAATTCTCAAGGGCTTTGAATCTTTGGGCAGGGTTTTTGATGGAAAGTATGCTCTTGGGAAAGGACTTCTACCAGGCAGGATTTAAAGATTTAGAGATAAAATTAGAATTGGGAAGAGAAAGCAGAGGTTGGGATAGAGGAAACAAGCAGACCAAAGTGAATTCTCCTAATGTGAGGACAAATAGGATCTGGTGTCTTACTGCTCCACCCAGAACCAAAAAAAAAAAAAAAAATTCACTTAGGAATGCTTTGGGTTCTTTCCCATCTAGAAAAATCAGTCAGTGTTGGTGTGGTTTGATTTTATTTTGGTGGGGTTTTTTTTCTCCCTGCTTCCCTTACGATGGTGTGAGTGCTCTAATGAATAATGGGAGCAAATCTCAGAGCCTCCTGCTCTCTTCCCTCCATGTTCCACACAAGGAAGTGCAGCTTTCGTGGCTGTTGGTGGGTCAAGTGTTTTCCTTCCACCTTCTCATCTTCCTGGTCTCTCAGCAGCCACCTTTTGTCAGCCTGACTTCCTGGGGAGGCAGGGGATGTGTGATAGTTCTACAGATCCCCTTCCATAACCCCCCATGGGAAACAGGGAACAAAAATGCAGGAAACAAAGCTGTGGGGTTTTTTTTTCCCCTAATTCTCTTGGACCAATTTATTTTCAGTTTTATTATATGTAATACTGGAAGAATGGACCGGATTGCTGAGGCACATTGATGATTTCCATGCTGATCCAAACTGGTTTAACTTGGTTTTGAGGGACAATTGACAGGGATTTAAGAAAGTGTCCCCAGAGGCAGGAAATCTGTAGCCTCCTTCCAGAGGTGGGCTTAGGTGTGCTGATAATGACTGGGAGTGATGACTCTGAATATTCATTACTCAATTAAAAGTTCAATGACCACCAGGAATTGAACCAATTAGCCCCGAAGAAGGAAGAGTCCTGCTCTCCCAGGCATTTTGGCTAAGGGAAAAAGTTGTTTAGTAAAATCAGCTTGGAAGGTTGCTGTGACCTAGCTCAGGTGTATCAAGAAATGCATTCCTTAAGAGCTGTGGCTTGATGTGCTTTTCCTAATTTTCCCTCCTGTTTCAGGAAGAAGGATGAATTAATGACTTGAAGGTGCTTCAGCCTTGGAGAGCTTTACCAACCTAAATGATTCCATTATTTTGTTGTATTGCCTTCATGAACATCTCACTCTTTAATTTTAAACAAAAATACTTTCACCTATTGCTCCCTGTCATTCAAAAATCAGCTTTATGAAGGAAAGTCATCTTAGTTTTACCATTTGAGGGAATTCTGAGAACAGCGTTTCCCAAGTCTGCAGTGTGGAAAGACATCAAATTGTGATTTTGTCTTGATTTTTCTTATTTTTCCCATAAAGGCACTTCGAGGACTCTTTGCATTTTGCTTTTACTTGGTGCACTATTTTATGTAATGTTTCTGTAATGGAAAAAAAAAATCAAATTATTAGTTTATATGTTGTTACCATTCCTGTGAAATGTTTCCAGGGAGAAAGTGCTTCAGATGATTTTTTAATCTAGTTCATGCCATTGTCTTTATGCCTCTCTGCCCACACATAGATTTTCCCCACATCTTTAGACAATCTAACAGCTCCCTAAAGTGTTTATGGATGTTGTTGACCAGCTTTTAAACATCCTTTTCAAATTTATCTTCACCAGCCTGGGATCTGCTTTGTCTGGCAGTGGAGATGTGGTGTGGTGTGCAGATCTAAGTTAAGCCTTTGCTGCCAATAAATAAACCTTGGCATTAAATCTGTCCATTGCATGCTGAGGGTCTAGGCTCAGTCCGGCCATTCCAGCTCAGAGTGCAGTCGAGGTGGATGATGTGATTTTAGTGATGAGCCTCAGCAGTGTTTTGCTGAATCTCTGGGTGCTGGTGCTGCTCTGTGCTCATTAATCCCAGGTCTAAGACATTAGATTAGCCAGCAGTACAAATCTGAGCTGGATCAGGCCCAAGCCCGTAATAGCGTATGTTCAAATTAGGCCTCGCTCTGTGGAGTTTATTCCACCTTTGTGTTTTCATAAAGGAAGAGAGGTGATCCATTAGATCCAATAGCTGCCAGATTGAGTAACTTCTGTCAGAAGTTGTTACCCTTGTGGAATGTTCTGGATAAATTCTAACAGGAGGAGTGGATTTGTATTGATTTTGTGCCCCACGTGGCTCTTGCTGGGGGCTGAACGCTGACTGTGCTCCATTTGCTCATCCCTGGGCTCATTTGGGAGCCTGGAGGTTTCCTATGGATGCTGCTCTGAAAGGAGAAGGACCTGGGGGTGCTGTGGGTGAGAGCTGGGACCCAGAGCCCCCCCGTGCCCTGGGCTGAGCCCCAGCCTGGGCAGCAGGGGAGGGGGGGATTCTGCCCCTGTGCTCAGGTGAGACCCCACCTGCAGAGCTGCCCCAGCCCTGGGGCCCAGCACAGGAGGGAGCTGGAGCTGCTGCAGAGAGTCCAGGGGAGGTCATGGAGATGTTCAAGGGCTGGAGCCCCTCTGCTCTGTAGCCAGGCTGGGAGAGCTGGGGGTGCTCACCTGGAGCAGAGAAGGCTCCAGGGAGAGCTCAGAGCCCCTTCCAAAGCCCCTAAAGGGGCTCCAGGAGAGCTGGAGAGGGACTGGGGACAAGGGCTGGAGGGACAGGACACAGGGAATGGCTTCCCACTTGGAAAATGGAGATTTGGGTGGGAGATTGGGATGGAATTCTCTGGCTCAGGGTGCCCAGAGCAGCAGTGGCTGCCCCTGGATCCCTGGCAGTGCCCAAGGCCAGGTTGGACTTTGGGGCTTGGAGCAGCCTGGGACAGTGGAAGGTGTCCCTGCCCATGGCTGGGGTGGCACTGAATCATCTTTCAGTTTCTTTCCAGCCCAGAGCTGTGAGAAGCAGTGACTCTGGTTCTGGTTATTCAAAGCATTCCTGTGCTGTTTAGGAGTCTGCTTATTAGACTTGGAGAAAGGGGTTAAATTGGGCCATGGAAATCCACTGGCAACAATGAACTTTTCAGGAAAGTTTCTCCTGCTGCTGCCTGCCTGGCTGGGGGTGGGGAGCTGTACCAGGGTGCAAGTGCCTGGGAATCAAGAGACACCCAACTGTAGCTGGCTTGCTTTATTTTTCTAAATGCTCTGGTCTGAGAACTGTCCACAATTTCCTCCATAATTTATTCAGCTAATAAATTATTTCAGTGAGATGAAATGTGGGATACGTTTTTTATTTTTTTATACCTTCTATTTATGTTTTTCCCCATTTTTCATGTCAGCAGTTGGCTCATAGGTGTTGCTTCTCAACTCTGCACTCAATCAAAATGTGCACAAGGAAGTATCGCTTCTCTTTTCTGACAATTTGATTTAGTTTATAAATTCATGAGATGGGAAAAGAGGACGAAATTTATGGAAATTATTTTTGTTTCATTCCTGCCTGTTTGTTCATTTCTGTTCCGAAATGATGTGTTCTCCAGATTTGGGTATTAAGGATTTCATTGGGAAGTAATGAATCAATTTGATGTCTAATGCTGTTTTTATGCCATGGATTTAAATTCTCATGTTTTTCATGTAGGACAAATGTGTAAAGACTGAGAAAGCTGTAAAATGGATCAGTTTATTATTCTACTCTTATTTATCAGCACATCAGCAGTGGTTGAGACTTTTAACAGAGCTGTTGTTAAAGATCTCTGCAATTCTCCTCTTTCAGTTCTTTTTTTTTTAATTATGTCTTTAAAAAATACAAAAGTTTCAAAAAACAGGAGATAATTCAGGGTGGGAGCAGTAGAGAAAAGTTGTCCTTTTAGAAACTGATGAATTCTTAAGAGCAGAAAATAGGGATAGAGTTGGAAATACATAATTATTTTTGTGCTGTCAGCTGTCTGGACAAATATTCTTACCTGGTGTTGGTGTGCTTGGGAAAGGTGGAACAGAGGTCCTTGAATTACTTTCAGGTATGAGAAAGAGAAGTGATGTTTCGGTGGTAAAAATTAGGAATTTAACTCGATTTTGAGATACGGGTAATTTTTGTGAATCACGATTCTGCTCTGTAGTGCCAAAGCCTTTTCAAAATGTGTTTGGGATTTCCTTTTTTACTGGAAATTCTCCTCAGAGTGACTGGAATTTTTCTGAACAGCTCATCTATGACAGTTTGAGTAGTCAGAATAAATTATTCAAATTATGGGACGTGATCCATTCATATTCCCATGGTGTCTATTTACCTTTGCCAATAAAGAACTGCATATTTTCCCTAATTATTTCTTCCATGTCGTCGTGCCGTATCAAATGTTGTTTCAGTAGCAATGCTCTTTGATTGTCTTCTTCTTCACTCTCCCAGTAAAGCAGTGCAAGAATCAGAGGATTTGATGCATTTTAAGGCTTTTTAAAATCAGTTTTGCTCCAGGGAGTGGGAGGTGATGGTTGGGATTGGTGTCTGGAACTGCAATGTGCTTTCCAAGTGTTTTGGTGTTGCTTTAATTTTGGAGTGCAAAACAGAGCCCAGAGCAAGGTTGATCATTCTGGGGGAGGCTGCTCCAACCAGCTCCCAGGAAAGGTCAGCCTGGGTCTGTTGTCCCATGGCCATGACTCCCACGGAGCTGTCCCTGTCCTGAGAGCTTGGGTTTCCTTCTGCCAGCAAAGGTGTGACACTGATGTCAGAGAACATGGATCATCTTTCTGAGGAATGGTCTTTTATGTGAATTTTGTCAAATTATGGAATTTCTCCCCTCTCTCTCCGTCCTTCTTCCCTCAGCTCTGGTGAGTGCTCTGCCCAGGTGCTCCCTTTCCAAAATTCCCAGCTCTACTGGTCCTTGGATGCTGGAGCTGCTCAGTCTGGAATCAGCTCTTTGGACCTGCTGGGGCTCTGCTCTCAAAATTCACCTTTGTTCAGCTGAATCCTGTGTAGGAATCCCAGACTGGTTTGGGTTTGAAGGGACCTCAAAGCCCATCCAGTGCCACCCCTGCCATGGGCAGGGACACCTTCCACTGTCCCAGGCTGCTCCAAGCCCCAAAGTCCAGCCTGGCCTTGGGCACTGCCAGGGATCCAGGGGCAGCCACAGCTGCTCTGGGCACCCTGTGCCAGGGCCTGCCCACCCTCCCAGGGAGGAGTTTCTTTCCATTATCCCATGTGAATGGTTGGAGCCACGTCAGTTCTTTTCCAAGTCCAGTTAACACCAGGAGACACGTTCAACAGTATGATGGCCGCCCCCCAAACTGGTCTCCTTCTGTCTCTTCTCTGTCAAAAGAATTCCCCACCTTACCATGCTGGGAAACGAGGTGTTGGATTAAAATGGACAAAACTGCAGTAAAAATGAGAGCTCGTGGTGCCAAAGGGCTGTGGAAGTGCTGGAAGAGGGAAGGTTTGCACGCCAGTCCCGTTGCAGTGCCCAGTGAGCAGGATGCAAAGGGTGGTGGCCAGGCACAGGGTGACCCCCTCCCTGCTTCCCTCTAGGGCACAACAGGGACATAAAGAATCTACAGAAGATCCAGAAAGGGAGAACATGAGTCATTGTGGCACCTGCACAGGGAAGAAGTTGGTCCTCACGTCCGGGTGGAACTTGCTGGGCATCAGTTCCTGCCCGTTGCTCTGGTGACATTGCTGAGCCCCTGGAGCAGAGCATGGTCCATGCCCAGAGAGGCTGTGGGTTCTCTTACCTGGGGATATTCCAGACCCGTCTGAACACAATCCTGTGTCCTGTGCTCTGGGATGGCTCTGCTGGAGCAAGGAGGTTGCACCAGATGCCCGCTGTGCTCCCTTCAGCCTGACCCATCCTGGAATTCTGTGTCCTGTTGGGAGGTTCCTGAGAATCTTTGTAAGTCTGTCCCCCAGGACAAAATTCCCATTATTTTTCTGAGATGCTTTCTGTAAGCCAGGCATGCTTTTGAAAAATTACTTCCTTCCAAGGAAACCTCACCTAAATTTCCATCTAAAGTGATGATATAACCCCAGTCCCTTTTCACACCTGGGTGAGCAGGTATGGCTTTGCATTTCCCATTCTTCAGCGTGTGTCTGGATGTGGCACTGGGAGCACGGATCTGGACCAGGTGAGTAATGAGCTGTCCTCAATGTTTTCATAACCCTTCAAACCCTTCCCTCAAAATAGGAGGAGAGGAAGGGAAAAATGTGGGAAAAATGGCTTTATAATGGTCATGTCCCAGCTTCCTTTAATTATACTAATTTTATTTTTATCTTAAAATAAAAATATTACTGCTTGGCAATTCATGGATAATATGTTTCTCCCTCATATTCCCTGTGTTTTTAAGCAGATTGCTCCAAAACATCAGAATTTTTCTCTTTATTCCAACTTTGAATCACTAATAAGAATCACACTTAAGTTATTGCTTGTTTTGAACAGCAGAGTGCTTGGAACAGTAAAATAATTCAATAAATGATGGATTTCAAAGCCCAGCTTGGCTCAAACATAAATTACATTTGTTGGTTTATTTTGTTACACAGTCTCATGTGAAAGCTCCTTGTATCCTTTTAGATTTTCAAAGTCATGCTAATCAAGCCAAATGTTCTGCTCCATGGCTCTGAGAGATTTTTCCTCCTTTATTCAACCATCATTTTTCATCATTACTCTGCTATTCCACATTTTTATCCTATTGACACAATTGTTTAGAAACATAGGGCCTGATTAAAATAAATCATTAAGTCTGGACCTTCTGGCTATCTCTAAGTTATACCATTATCCCAATCCTAGGGATCATTTTCTCCTTATGATAAGTCCATTTTTTTTTTTTTCTCTGGAGACATTTGGGAGAGTTGTGGTCTGGAGGGGCAAGAATCTCAGGGGATTTAACCAGGCCTGGTGCTGGTGCCACACTGGGATCAGGACAGCCCCTGGGATCAGTCCAGGCTGGGGATCAGCAGCTGGAGCAGCCCTGGGGGAAGGACCTGGGGGTGCTGTGGGTGAGAACTGGGACCCAGAACCCCCCCGTGCCCTGGGCTGAGCCCCAGCCTGGGCAGCAGGGGAGGGGGGGATTCTGTCCCTGTGCTCAGGTGAGACCTCACCTGCAGAGCTGCCCCAGCCCTGGGGCCCAGCACAGGAGGGACCTGGAGCTGCTGCAGAGAGTCCAGGGGGGGTCCTGGAGATGCTCCTCTGCTCTGTNTTACGAGCCCAGTGAAAAACCTGGCACATGTTGCTTCTGAAATGCACTGCTGAGCATTCGTGTTGGGCCTATTATTTTGTCACTTTCACAACAGGATGAAGTTTAAAAGAGCACTTCTGTGACAAATTATCTTCCATGCAAAGAATTAATAGTTTTTAGAAAGGGCATCCCTGAGGAAGGCAGCAGCAGGGAGAACCACCTCACTTTTCAAGGTGTGTCTGTGTGTTTTGATAGTTTTTGGTGGTTTTATGTTTGGGTTTGTTTGTTTGTTTGTTTGTTTGTTTGTTTGTTGTTTTGTTTTGTTTTGTTTTGTTACTGATCCTGTTTCCCCTCACATGCAGCTCCACACCCTCTGTTTGATGCATCCAAGTCTTTCCAGAAGTTCCTCACAGCATACAAAGGGGTGGGGGAGAGGATGAGGCCTGAGATGTGGCCCATGGGCTGTTTCTTTCCCTCTCTGGGGTTTCTGGTTGATAATTCTAAAGTCTGATGAGGAGAGGAAAGCTCAGAAGGGCCCTTCTGGCTATCCACAACTTCCTGACATGAGGGAGCAGCTGGGGGTGGGACAGGGACAGGACAAGGGGAAATGGCCTCAAGCTGTGCCAGTGTTGAGGCTGGATATTGGGAAAATTCCTCCCTGAAAGGGTTTTCCAGCCCTGGCTCAGCTGCCCAAGGCAGTGACAAATCCACCCATCCCTGGAGGAATGTCACAGCCACGTGGACTTGGGGACATGGATTAGTGGTGGCCTTGGCAGTGCTGAGTTAACAGTTGGACTCAGTGGTCTCAGAGGTCTCTTCCAGCGTTAATGATCTGTGATTTTCACCTGCTCACTCCCTCTGTTAACACCTTTGTGTCTCATTCCTTTTACAAACAAAAATCTTACTGAGTCCCTTTGGGCAATGATGGTCCCTCACTGCAATTAACTGCTGAATATCCTAATTTCTTTCTAAGTTTTGTGGCCTGTGAGTTGCTCTTCCTGTCTGTCAAAGGTCACTTTTTATCTGTTTCCCGTTCCAGAACTGCCTCTGCTTGCCCCACAGCTGAGAGCCCCCTGGGGAATTCCCTTCTGGCTTTGTCTGGGTCTCCCCAGCTGTGAAAGTGCCCGAGGCCAGGTTGGATGGGGCTTGGAGTAACCTGGGATAGCAGAAGGTTTCCATGGCAGCGGGTGAAACAGGAGAGGGTTGGGTTGGAATCTTTCCAACCCAAACCACTCCATGATGTGGTTGCTGTATCAGAACAAGAGTCGTATCTCCCCTTCCAGATCCTTTAGCAACTAATTTGAGGCAAAATTTGAATTACCTGTTTTTAGGATTAGAATTCAATGAGGTTTTTTTGTAAACTGTATCTCATCAGATAGTAAGAAGTTTCCCAGTGAAGGAAGGAAAGAGGGTCACCAAATGGTTGATGTTTCTGGTGTAATTTTCTGCGCACTCATGTTCTCCCCCTTGGGCTTCTTGTGGGAAACAAAGTTTGGTTTTTCGTTTGGCTTTCTAAATTGGATAAGTGAAAGCCCATTTGTTGTTACTTATTTGCTAAAGGAAGTTTCTTGATGTTTGTTTTCTACCCTTGACCTTTTTAGAATATACATTAAGCCTGTTGCCCCACAAAGCTCATTTCTCTGTGGGACCTCACACCCTCAGTGGGCAGTCAGCATCCGTTTCTCCAACAGGAACCATTCCTTCCTTTCCCTCGTCCTTGCCTTCCCTCGGCCATGAAGGGTTGCAGTTAATTTCTCCCACTTCTCTTGTAAAAGCAAAGCTCTGATCCAAAATATCTTATGGTTTCCACAACATTCAGCTGTGTTCCACTGGATTTTTCTAGCCTGGGAATACCAGGATCTGTATTTCCCTGGGTGTGTGCGTGCAGCAGGACTGGGGAGTTCTTTGCTGGGCATCCACAGGCTGGGTTCATCCTCCTGTGCTTGCTCCAGGCTTTTGGGTGGGATTTCCTGCTTCACCTCCACCTGCCATGAAATGCTGAGGGACTGCCCTGAGTTATTAAAACCCTTTCAAATCCCAGCAGTATCGACTCATAATGTTTTTAAACGTGTTAAATTTGTTAAGTGACCATATGGGGTTTGTTCCATGCTTTTGTTCAACATTAATGCTCCTGCTGAAGCTCCTCCAGGCACCTAATTAATCTCAGCAGTGAGAAACCATTTCTCCTGAAGGTGTGTTGTCACCACGGGTGTTCATTCCTTCCACCTTTCCCACAGGGGGCTCTGGTTTTTAAGGACCTCTGGCTGAGAAGAGCTGAAAGGGAAGGATGTGTTGCTTTTCTTTGGTAGTGTAGTTTGAGGGTGGGCCTGAAGGATGATGCTGTATATTAAAAAAAAAATACAAACTCAGTAACAGTGGAATGAAATACATATTTCCATAAGAAGAATTCCTAGAATCATAGAATGCATAGAATCGTTAAGATGGGAATTTACCTCCTTGTCTAATCAGTGTTCTCACAGAGCTCTCAGGTTATTGAGATGTTATTTTTTCCCCCTTGGAATGCCATATGATACCAGTTCAAACAGTTTCCTGCTATTCCAGTTACTTTATTAGCAACATCTCAGGCAAACCACAGGGTTTGATCTGTGAAACTCTGTAAAAGGCACTTGTAAAGCACCTTTCTTTGCCCAGGCTCTGCCCCTGGAGCACAGGCTTTTTGTTCAGGTCCCTGAGGACCAGGACTGGTTGGATATTAAGTGTTAAAGATCTGACAGTGCTATTTCTTGCCTGTTGTTAAGCTCTCTCATGCATTATTTATCAAACAGCAGGTGAAGACTTCAACCTTTTTATGATAATTGATAGTGGTTAGAATACAAGATTACAAACAGCTCCTGAGCACCAGTAAATGCCAGCACAGGAGGTGGATTGGCAGGACGTGTTTTTCATCGTTAAATCAAAATATATGAACTTCGTTGGGCCTCACTGGGTCAACGTGGAGGGGGAGAGGAGAAACAGGTGATAAAATTTTATATAAATAGCTTTGCATGGGGCTCTGCCTGCTTGGGTTGTGCAGTGCTCATGCAAACTTCAGCGTGGGGTGACAGGATTAAAGATACCTTCTGTGAGCTCACAGCCTGTTCTGGATGATTGTTGTGCTTCCCTGGAAGCCAGGGTGCTCAGAGAACTGTTTCCTCCATCACCTGGAGGGTTTAAGTTGTTTTTATTTAGGGAACAATTAGAATTATCCCTATAACTGCAATTATCCCATGTAAGCCAGCTGCTCCAGGCACTTCCTTTGCTTGTGCCAGATTTTGCACAAGTCCTTGGCATGGTTGGTGCCTGCTTGGAGTTCAGGGGTCAAAAGAAAGGTGCTGGAAAGTTGTACTCCTGGTTTAGTAAGGTTAAACCCAACTTAAGTTAGTAAGTTTTACCTGTTTATAACCAGACGAGGAATTGGGTGATTGGGAAGCGTGAAATTTAAGATTATTTTTTTTTTTTTGCCTTTTAGTATCAATGGCATTAAAAAAAAAGAGGAAACAGAGGCAAAAATAAAATAAACCATGAGCTGTTAATTCAGTTTGATAGAGCTGAAGCAGCTCCATATTGATGGCTCATTATTTTTAAATTGACTGAGGGTTTCCTTTCATTAATTCTTTATTCTGCAGACAGATGGGAAACGGTGGCTGCTTTTTTTCAAGGGCAATTTCACCCAACTGACAGCACATTGGAGCTTTGGGTTGGGATTTTTTTTTACTATTGAAATATGACATAGCATAGATTAAAAAAAATAAAAAAACAACAGCAAAAGGGAAGATTCTTTAATTAAAATGTGCTGTCTTGGTTTTGTTTAATTGTTTTTATAATTAGTGGCATGATCTCTGTTAAATTTCAGCTATCTGAAAACATGCCTGGTGGGTGTCAGATGTCTCTGCTGGATTAGTAAACATTAAAATACATTAAAACACCACATTTGCTCTCCCTCCAGTACTGATTTGCACCGTCCTTCTCATTCAGAAGCCAGGCAGAGTCCTGATGAACATTTTGATATTATTTTTATTAGCTCTAATTAGAATAACAAGCTTCCATGGAGTAGCTCTGTGTATTCTGAGTTTTAGCTGTCGGGCTAATTTTGGGGTGTGAGTGCTGTCTGTGAGGTTAAACCCAGGAATGAAGAAGAAGGAAAAAGCTGTGAGTCAAGCTAAGCCTCTCACCCTTCCCTGCCTCATCCCATCAAAGCCATCAGGGACTTATGGAAGCAGAACATGCTTCCAGCTCCAGCCCAAATACAAACCTTGCTGGTAGGTGGGTGCAGGGACGAGCCTGAGAAGTGCAGAAGGAAAAGTGCTGAATAAATGATCAAGTTGCTGTAACCTCACAGTGTTTAATTTCCCCAGTCGTCACCATCATTATTAATGAACAATCCATGCCGCAGTTGATACGGCACTTGAAAAGTTAAATATCCCACTTCTAAAAGAATATCTTTGACTTGTAGAGGAAGTATCCCACCTTTAAAGGAAAATATTCCCCTTCTGAAAGAAAACTTGCCTTCCTTCTTCCCGTGGTGGGAATCCAGGCTTGCTGAGCTGCTGTTCACCGTGAAAGCAGTTTTTGCGCTGGGGCCTCAAGGCAGCACAAGTCTGGGCATCTCATTCCTCAGTCTCTGCTTGATGAAACAGAAAAAGGGAGTTTTAGAGCATCTTTGATGAAATCAAAGGTTCTAGGATGTTGGGCTGGACTCCTCTCCAAGGACTGGGATTAATTTGACTTTCTGAGTTTTGGCCCCCAGGAGCAGGCAGTGCTCCCCCATGGCTCTGCTAATGCCAGGCACGTCCCGTGGTTTTACACCTACATCCTGTGTCAGTGCTCCTGGGCAATGTCCCATTCCCACCAGGGATGGCAGGGAGGTACTGGAGGAAAATTTGGCCTGGCATGAACCTCTGTATTTGCCCTGAGTACTCTCAAAGCCTTGCAACTCTTTTCATCTCTAAAGGAAAGAGGGGCTCTGCAGCATCTTGGTGGTGTCCAGACCCTTCCCAGTCAGGGCACTGCATTTCCAAACCATTCCCAGACCTGGATCTGAGTATTTACATGTGGCTGACACAGGGATTTCTTCCTGGTTGCATTTTGAGACCTCAGCTCACTCGCTCTTAATCTATTTAATGTTCATCCAGTTTATTTTCATAGTTTCATAATCAGCTTATGTGATACTAGGCCATGGGTATTTAAATTTGGGAAGTTGCATTCCCTCTGCTCTCCAGGCTTGTAATTTCATTACAAATAACCCATTTTATGTACTTTTTTCCCCATTGTCCCATGTTAATAAGTGCATTATACTCCTGTAGCATGCATTTGGTCCCCTCTGTCTGTTGGCATTGTTTTTCCTGGGATCAGCCTCCAACTGATGTGTGTATTTACTGGGATTAAAGAATAGCACAGTGTTTGCTTTCCCTGTTTCAGGACTGTTGCCAAGGGATCTGAGCACTCTTGGCTCTTCCAGGAGACATCCACGTGCTGGGAGCAGAGGCACAGAACTGTTACTTTGGTTTGGCATGTCCTCTGTGCCAGTGTCAGTAACCAGGGTTTCAGCAGCATCTCGTGGCTTAAATCACCTCTTCCTGCTGGAAAAGGGATGTTTTTATAATCAGTGCTTCTGACCTTTCTGTCCTTTGGACAGAGATGTTCTGCTACACCAGCTCTGATTTTTGGCTGTCTACGAAACAAAACAATGGAGGATCATAGAGCTGTGCCAAAAGGCTTGACCTGGTCAAGGTCACAGTCACAGGTTTCTCCTCAGGTCTTTTGCTTTTCTGGTGTTATCAACTTTTCCCTCTGTTGGAGGGANTGTTCAATGGCTTCTCTTTTCTGGAACGTTTGCTTTGTCTGATCAAATTATTTTGGTTTGGGGCTTTTTTTGGTTAATTTCTCCCTTGAGAGTTACATGTCTGTGTAACCTTAAAATTAATGAAAAACATGTCTTAGTCTTTTGATGAAACTTTATTACCTTTTTTTTTTTTTTTTCTGTGAAGAACATCATGGCAACCTTAGCATGTGTCATCATTCTCCTGTGGTGAGACCTTCCTTCATCTCATTTATCCCCAGAAGCCACTAATTGCAGCCAGCAATTTACAGTGGTGTTACAACTGATGGGAAGAAAGAGCCAAACAGCCTCAGGGTCTAATCCAGGGGCTGTCTGCCAGGGTATCCTGGCCAGGAGTGGGCAAATCTGGAGGAAGCAGGCAGGACAGTCAGTGGGTGCTGCAGTGGAGCTGCAGAATGTATATCATGGGAAAACATTTGAGGTGTGGGATTAGTTTTTTCTTAATGCTTTCCACTGGGGATCTTGTTTGGTTTGGTTTTGGGTTTAATTTAAAAATGTTAACTGCTGGACTGGTGCTTTCACAGAATCTGATGGCAGTTCCAAGGTCCTGAGCCTGAGTGGAACAGCCTTCTTGGAGCCCAGCATATTTCCATGATGGTCGAGTTACCCACCCCAGTATGTGTCTGTATTTTATGTGCTGACCCTGCAGAAGACTCTTCTCCCTTTTCTTCCATTAGTTGGGAAGTGGCATCCCTTGGCACTGCATCAGCCAGAGTGACAGAGGTTTGGGGGTTCTGTCAGATTCAGGGTTCTTCCAAAGGCAGAGGTGGATTTTCCTCTCACTGACAGAGGAGTCCTCCAAACACCTCCTAGTGCATTAATATTTTTGTGATCCCCATGTCAACCAGCCTCTCTGGGAGTCCTTCAGAGAGTTTATTTTGAGCAGAGGTGGACTTCCAGCTATTAGGAAATGGCAAAGTGAAGGATTGCTGGAGCTTGTTCTGCTCAGGAAGAAGCATGGGGTGGTTCTCCTTTCCAAGGATTTGCAGCACAGGTGTTGCCTCATTCCTTTATCCTTTGGGCTATTCTGAAAGCCTCAATAGGTTGCTCCTTTGAGATGCTCTTCCTCACCCTGAGGAGCAATCCAGGCTGTGCTGAAGGTCAGATGAGGTTTGAGGGTGCATCTTCTGTGGGTGCTTAAGGAAGAACTTCCCAGTCATCAGGGAAGGGACAACAATGTACTCAAGTGTGTTTGCTCCTGACAGGACACCTTCAGGAACCCATCTCCAACCATGTTCATGCTGTTAATTTCCAACTGGAGGCAAGGAAAAGCTCCTGGTTTTGGTTAGCAAGCCCTCAGTTGTGGTCATTCAATTAACAACTGAATGCCCAAAAGAACAAAAAATGAAGAAAAAAAAAAAAACCAGGTGTGGCACTTTTTTGATGTTGAAATAATAATTATGATGTGGGAAATACAGAAATGGACATTTTTGCAGCTGAAATCAAGAGCTGTGTCTGAAACTCAAAGTTGACAGGTCATTACTATGGCAGTAGGATGTTGTTGTTGTTCCAGGCTTTAAATCCCTGCTGTGATAAGTGGATCTTTCTGCCCTCCTCAAAAAACTCCTCTTCCTTTCTGATTTGTACATACTTGAAGGCTGAGAGACCTTCAGTGATGTTTCATGCTTGCAAGGACAAAGTTAATTCCCAGCTGTTTGTAATACAGTTCACTTTCTCTCTATTAATCTAAATCAATCAATTATCCTAACTTCCTTTATGAGAAATATTTATGCCTACTCAGAGCAGAATCAGTTAAAATTGATTGCATTGTAATTGGATCCAGCATGAAATATTTTGTTTCTTTCTGGTAAGAGCATGGGGGAAATGTTGTCTGTGGCAGGATTTAAATATCATTTCAAGGGGAGAAGAACAATTTTGGAGCTGCTTTGTCTGAGCCCCTGTTCTTAGAGAATAGGCTGGTCTGGCACAGAGTTGGGTTCAAGCCTCAAAATGCTGCCTCTGTGTGACCTTCCCACAGTTACAGCAGAGAACTGGGAATTGCTGCTTGGAAGCCGTTTAGTCCAAGATTTGTCTGGTGGAAATATTCTCCTGGTGAATTGTGAGGGGTGTTGGGTGTGGGACACACTTGGAATGAGCATTACCTGTGGGATCTTCAAAACTGCTGTTAATGAGCTCCCAAAAATCAGTGAGGCTGCTGAGGAGAGAGCTGCCTTGTCTGAGGAGACACCTTATTGCCCTTTAACTCTCCAAAAGGAAAGTGGAACCAGATGGGGTCGATCTCTTCCTGCAGGAAACTGGAGATAGGACGAGAGGAAATGGCCTCAATTTGTGCCATGGGAGGCTCTGATTTGATATTAAGGAAAATTTCTACATGGAGGGTGTGGTCAAGCATTGGAATGGGCTGTTCAGAGAGATGATGGAGTCTCCATCCCTGGAAGTGTTCAAAAAACATGTGGATGTGGCACTTGAGGACATAGGCTAGTGGTGACTGCAGTGGTGCTGGTCTGTTGGTTGGATTTGGGGCTTTAAAGGTCTTTTCCAACCTTAATTATTTTTTCTTTCTCAGCTCTGTAAATTTGACATGCAAATTATTGGCCAGCTTGATGGGAGCTTAAAGATTACGTGTGGTAAGTTCCCACTGAAGTCTTTTGTCTCAAATGAAACAGAGTGAGGAGCAGGAGGTGAATAACCTGCTTAGCAGTGCCTCCAGGGTTTTCATGGAGTTTCATGTCTCCTTTTAATAGCTGCTGTTTCAGACGAATTTCACTTCAGCCAAAATGGTATTTGTGGTTAGAAGTCTGGAGGGAACCTGAGGAATGAATGGTTGGGACAAACGAGCAATTTGAGGGAATTCATCTTCTGTGGAGGAAATACAGGGAGAGGGTAGAATTTGATTAACTTCAGGTAGAAAACAAGGAAAAAGTGCCTTGAGGTGTAAGATTTTGCTCCAATTAAACCAGCCAAGCAAGCAGACCAAGACCAAATATGCAGATTTTTGTACTAATGCTTGAAGTCTTGAAAACTACGGCAACGTGGTGAGATCCGTGTGCTCTGGACATCTGGAGTTCTTGTTGGAACAGATGCATCACAGATGTGCTGGAAGGCAGGGAGCTGATGGGATCTGTACAGCAGCAGCAAATGAGAGTAACACAGGTTGTTTGCAGTAAAGCCCTAAAGGAAGCACAGATTTATGAAAGGAAAAGTGTCACAGAAACCCAGACTGGTTTGGGTTGGAAAGGATCTTAAAAGCCATCTTGTTCCACCCCCTGCCATGAGCAGGGACACCTTCCATTATCCCAGGTTACTCCAAGCCTCATCCAGCCTGGCCTTGGGCATTTCCAGGGATGGGGAAAAGAGGCCAATGAGGCCTCTGGCATCTCCATAGGCAGAAGGGTCATGTCTTAAAAGGAGAAGTTGGATATTTGAGTCCTTCCTGCCAGCTGGCAGCCAAGGCTTGATATCCAGTTCAGGTGGAAATTATTGATATGCAACGTTTTAATACTGATTTTACTGAACTGTTTTGGGTGTCCTTGCAGAAGCAAATACTCAATGAGGTCTGTATTGTAATAAGTGGTAGGAAAAGCTCTGGGTTTTGGGGTAACCTAATTGTGGCCACCCAGGACTTAAAGGAGCCAACAAGAAAGATGGAGAGGGACTATTTCCAAGGGCTTGGAGTGCCAGGACACAGGGAATGGCTTCCCACTGCCAGAGGGCAGGGTCAGATGGGATATTGGGAGGAATCCTTCTCTGTGAGGGTGGAGAGGCCCTGGCACAGAGTGCCCAGAGCAGCTGTGGCTGCTCCTGGATCCCTGGCAGTGTCCAAGGCCAGGTTGGACAGGATAGGAACCTCCCAGTAAAGAGGGGAAACTCTGAGGTGAGTGGAAGCTGATGGCTTCCTTAGAGCTGTTGAATGCACCACACAAAAAAAATATCTGCAGCCTTCTTGGAAAGAGTTAGAGAAGGAAGAAGGCTGGAAGGAGTAGAGGGACAATCCATTCAGCTTGGAAAATAAGTAAACCAACCAATTTTTAAGTTTGATGCTCCTGGGATGGATTTTAAAAGTGTTTTTCAAGAAGAAAACAGTGAACTCTCAGAGGATGCAAATGTACTGAAATAAAACCATAAGTAGGAGCAGTTGTAGCACATGGAAGTATGTGTGGGAAAATTCTGCTGGGATTGAGTGGAGTGTCACAGGAAATTTGTAGCAATAAGATAAACCAAATAATCATAGGTGCCATAGCCAGAACTGAGGATTACACCAGATAAATGTATAAATCCAGGATAATTGTGCACCAGAATCACCTGCCAGTCTCTTCCTTACAGTAAAATCCATGCTTCTGGCAAGCTTCCTTCTTCCTTTCTGCCTGCCATGAAAATGAATTGGATGTTGGATCAAAACAACCACCCTACTGTCTTTGGGGGCAATGTGGGGAACTGCCACAGCTGGTGCTCAATTTTTAGATCTGAATAAACAATGAGCAATTGGCTGTTAAATATATAAAATATCCAAGTGTCTGTAGTGTCTTTTAACTTGACAAGGAGCGTGGAGTTGGAATCATTAGCTGAGCCTCTCTGGCGGAATAATGGATTTTGTGTAAGAGTTCGATATTCTTTACTGTCTGGGCGTTGTACAGTGGGTAGAATAACTGCATTTATGGGGCACTGGTGGACTCATTAATAGGAGAGCAAAAGTGCTCTGCACAACTTACAGCTGCTTATTTCCAGGGATTTCCCTGCAGTGAGCCCTGGCCACATTGTTCTGGTTGGATTGAAGCCCCGAGATGATTACTGTCAGGAGATATTTTGTGTTTTGCAAGGTGAGTACCCCCGCACTTGAGCAAAAATGAGGTTGTGGGAATTTGAGGCCAGGTTGGACAGGGCTTGGAGCAAGCTTGGATAGTGGAAGGTGCCCCTGATCATGGCAGGGGGTGGAACTGGATGAAATTTAAGGTTCCTTCCAATCTGAACCCTTCTGGGATTAATGAAAATGTATTAATAATACTAACAATGAAAAGGAGAAAGTGAGAGAGGAATAAACCCCAAGTCTTATTAATATTTCTTACTTAATGATTGCAAAACCCAAATTGCACTTTAAAGAGATCATCTCCCAGCAAGCCTGGTAGAAATTCCCCTGGATAACAGAGTTGGCCACTCCGGCAGACTCCAAAGTGCCACTGCCACCAAATCTCCCCCTTTGCTGTGTCCTCCTTTTAATTATCTGTACTAAATGGCCTGGACTCAGGGTAGCTCTCCTTCAGCCCAGGCTGCAGGAGCACAGTTGCTGTGGTATTTCAGCAGTTCATTATTTCAATTAACATATTCAGGCGTTCCTTCCTTCAGTTTACTCCAGCAGAGGTCTCAGATAATGTGATTACCAGGCATAAACTGTATTATAAGTTCCTCGTGTGCCATTCAGTCAAACCATGGCACTTTATTTGCCTAAATGTCGATTATTCTCCTCATTCCCCACGTGTTTTTCAGCTCTAAATCGAGCAAGTCCTGTCAGCTTCGCAGAGCTGATCGAGAGCTTTTCTGTCCAACATCTGCATGTGGAGGCAACTTTGTGCCCAAATCCCCAAATGTCCATTAGGAGAACAGCTTTTCATGGCACATTACGAGTACTACTCAACCACCAAGCTGTTTTCGTTATTCGATATTTATTTGAATTTGTGTTTGAAGTGTTGTATCCAGTGCACTGAGAAGTAGGCTTGGGAGTGTTTTGGCCACTTCTTATCGTGTCCCATCACTCTTTTCTGAAAATCAAGCTGACTGTGTTGTTCTAAATGATGGTGTCTTCCCAAGCTGGAGGCATGATTGCCTTCCATTACTAGGAAAATGTTTGGGAGTGAAGACACTGATTAATCTTAGAAGGAATAAAGCTTGTTCCTAGCTCCATTTGGGATATGACAGGTATCTGTCACCAGCAGCAGGGCTTGTGAATGCTTCAGCTGAAACCCATTTTTTATTTGCACTTCCCACCATTCAGTTGTTCTCTTGTGCCCTGAGCTGGAATTGCTGTCGTTAAGGCTTCATTAAAGGCTGGCAGCTGAATTGTTTGGGGGTGTGCAAAGATCAGCTTGACTGTTGCAGTTCACTTCCATTAAATCAGACTTCAGGAGGGAAGAATGCCGAGGTCAGAGGGAAACTGTGGGTTGGGGTGCTGTAAGAACAGAAGTGATGAGAGAGGATGAGGTCGGAGAGCAGCAGAGCATGAGCAGGAGCTGTCACCGAGAGGTCCAGGTTTGATGGCCACAGCAGGAGCCCAAAAAAGAGGCCAGGAGCAGTCAGGGATACCCAGGGAAGCACAGGCAGGGACCTCAGTGGTGTTTCCATTGCAGGCTTGCTCCTACTGGCCACTCCCTCAAATTGAGCTGTGTTTCATGTCCCAAATCCCACAGATTCAACCATCCAGGAATGGCAAAGATGAAAGCTTAAAGTGAGATAAAGAGAGATGCATAATGTCTGTGGAAGGGAGTGTACAGAAGGAAGTTTGATGTGCTGGCATAGCAGGAGCAGCAGCAAGGCCAGCAATGACACAAGCAAATTGTCTTTGTACCCTCAGTATGGAGACAGAAGATGCAAAATCTTTAGCCTAAGAAAATTTTCTGTTCCTAAATCCTTTTGCTAATTATGTGTGTTGGGAGGAACTGATTTCCACTGCCAAGTCCCAGCATGGCACAGCCTTGGTGGATTACATGGGAAAAAGCCTGGAGCAAAGGAGGCTCAGGGGGGACCTTGTGGCTCTGCACAACTTCCTGCCAGGAGGGGACAGCCAGGGGGGGTCGGGCTCTGCTCCCAGGGAACAGGGACAGCACAAGGGGAAAGGGCCCCAAGCTGTGCCAGGGGAGGCTCAGCTTGGACAGCAGCAGGAATTTCTGCATGGAAAGGGTGCTCAGGCCTTGGCAGGGGCTGCCCAGGGAGCTTTGGAGTGCCCATGGCTGGAGGTGTCCAAGGAAGGGCTGGAGGTGGCACTGAGTGCTCTGGGCTGGGGACAAGGTGGGCATGGGGCAAAGCTTGGGCTTCATGGTCCTGCAGGGCTTTTCCAGCCTCAGTGGTTCTCAGGTTTTGTGTAAAGAGCCCCTTCCTCTCTCTGTCCATGCAGACCATGCTTGCAGTGCCCAGAGCAGAAGCTGAAATGGAACAGGATCAAACCAGATTTTAATGTATAATTTGTCTCACAAGCTAAACAAGAAGGATGGAACAAAGTTAACACTCAATATTGAGTGTGGCTCATGTCTGGTCCCTGAGGTCAGCTCTTAATTTTCAGTAATGGAGTGGGATTTTCCACAGTCAGATGCATCTCAACAAATCACCAGTTAGTTTTTCAGCCTTTCTATTTTATTGCAAGAATGTACTGCAAACGACAGGACTCTTTATAACAGAAAGATAAAATGAAAAGGGAAAGGGTTTGAACGTCCACGAGGAATTGCTTCCAACGTTGTTTATTGGCCTGTGTAATGGGCTGTTATTGTGCCTCTCAAATGACACCGGGTTTCCCTTGGGATGCTCTGACCTCTTCAAGGAGAGTCTTATGCAAACTGAGAAAAAAACCAAACACTGTGTTTGGCAGCAACCTGTCAAAATGGAAAGCAGCTCTGAATGTTCAGCGGTGACTGCCAGGGCTCGGCAATTTCATTTAGATGGCATGGCAGTGGTGCTGCAGGAAAAAAAAACTGGGGACCAAGGCAGCTTTAGGGCTGCCTCGGAAGATTAAAGTTTTTTGTCAGAGTACTTATCACTCTTCACAGAATCCTGGAATGGTTTGTGTCAGAAGGGACCTTAAAGGCCATCCAGTGCCACCCCAGCCATGGGCAGAGACACCTTGCATTGTCCCAGGCTGCTCCAAGCCCTGTCCAGCCTGGCCTTGGACACTGCCAGGGATCCAGGGGCAGCCACAGCTGCTCTGGGCACCCTGTGCCAGGGCCTGCCCACCCTCCCAGGGGTGAATTCCTTCCCAATATCCCATCCATCCCTGCTCTCTGGCAGTGGGAAGCCATTCCCTGCATCCTGGCACTCCAGGCCCTTCTGAAGGGTCTGTTTCCATCTTTCTTGTTAGCCCCTTCAGGTCCTGAAAGGTCACAGTTAGGTCACCCTCAGCTCGATGTCACCTGCAATCCTCCCGAGGGTGCCCTCCATCCCTTTGTGTCATTAACAAAGATATTAATCAGCATTTGTCCCCCAAGGGACACCACTGTAACCCTGAGCCATTGGCCACTATTTTCCTCTCAGAAAAAGAATAGACTTAATTTTCTAAATTAGTTCCTTTTCTTGGTGTTTATTTTATGTACTTGGGAGGCAAGCGAGAGGGAAGGAGTGCAGTTTATTAAGAGGCAGTTTAATACACTGTACATCAGTGGAGTTTATGGAGAGAAGCATTATAGATTTATGATACTGTTCCTGCAGTAAAGCCATCACAGAGGTGCTCTATCAGCGCATCTTTCTTAGCACAGAAACTGCTCTGAGTTGGTGCCAGCTCCTTCCCAGGGTTTCCTTTAGATTCCCCAGGTTTCCTGCATTTCCCAGGGCTGGTTTTGGGAACTGTCACTACCTCCCCTTAAAAAAGCCATAAACAAAAAGGTGAATTTATCAGGATACTTTAAAGTTTTAGGTCTTCTTTTGGCACTGTAACAACATTTAAAAAGAAAATTATTAATAGATTTCTACAAGTCAAACAAACAGCCCCTGTGGTATTAAATCTTACAAGAAAATATTTCCTATTTAAAGTTATACCTCTGCTCATCTACAAATATAAAACATCTGATTTTAATCCATGTCCAGCCTATTAAGCCCCACACATTTCAATAACCCATTTTTGGTGCTTTCTGACATGGGATGGAGAACTGGTAATAGATTAGAGAGGTGTTTTTAAACAGTAAATTCTCTGAGCAGCTCCAAACTCATGTCTGGAAAAATCCAAATATTAAGCTTGCAAATTTTTCACAGGAGGCAGCCCCAGAGGATTCAAAGGCTTCTTGATACAAGTGGGAAATATCTCAAATGACGGGAGATGGAGGTTGAAGTTACAGAAGGAGATGTTCTTTGGAGTGTGTTGCTTCTGAAATATATTCACAAATCACTGTGGACAAGTTCCTCTGCCTGTCCTCTCCAGCAGTAAATCAAAACTGGCTATCCTCAGGCACTTTGCCAGGAGAAAAGACAGGAGGAACACAAACGTGTCGCTGTTCCACCTCAGAGTGCGAAATAGAGGGTGGCTCTCACCTCTGCGTGCTGAAAAACTGGGGAATGGGAAAGGATCCAGTAAAGGAAAAAGGAAATGTCAGTGTGTAACTGACACTACACAGGGCCATGGAGAGTGGTCTGAATTGGGCTGGATATGGAAAAGCCAAACAGGAACTCCCCTGATCCCTCTGGCTGAGCATTTCCAGAAGGGTTGAGAATGGGATATGGAAGGCAGAGTTAGAATCATAGGACAGAATCCCAGGATGGTCTGGGTTGGAAGGGACCTCAAAGCCCATCCAGTCCCATCCTGTCCCACGAGCAGGGACACCTTCCACTGTCCTAGGCTGCTCCAAGCCCCATCCAGCCTGGCCTTGGACACTGCCAGGGATCCAGGGGCAGCCACAGCTGCTCTGGGCACCCTGTGCCAGGGGCCCATCATCCTTACAGGGAAGACAACAATCCAGCCTATACTTCATTTAAAATCTTTAAACCATTCTGGTTTTATGGAGAATAGGGGGAAGATTCCAGCAGGTGATGCCAGGTACTGACCTCAGCCACCAGTGACTGAGTGATGAGACCTGGAAGCAATTTGGCTGCTAAAGCCAAAGTTTTAATTGTAGAATTCCAGAAATGTTTGAGCTGGAAGGGACCAAGATCATCTCGTTCCAGCCCGTATGTCAGAGGCAGGAAATTCCTGGTTTCCACTGGATTGTTGTTAGCTCTGAGCCCCCATGGACAGATCTGTACTGGTAAATTAAGCAGCACCAGGGTCTTCTCTGTGTCTCTGAAGCCAACTGGCGTGGGCTGAGCATGTCTGTTCAATTAACACCCTTGACCTCTATTAAGATCTGATTAGTGAGAGATGTCTCTGCCCGAATTAAGGTGCAAACAAGTCCATGTGCTGAAGCAAATAATATGGAATTTATGTAGCAATGAATGTGAGTTAGAGAGATTGGAAAGAACAGAAAAGAGAGGAGAGAGATGCAGATCCAGCAGAAGGCTCTCACCCTCCCTAGTTCCACTGGTGCCCTGCTGGTCTTTCTTCATCCTGGGTTTTTCAGTGGTGGAAGGTCCTGAAGTCCTCTGGAACTTTTCCCTATTTATACACTTTAGCAAGCAAGGAATTAATGCTCATGGGCATCACGCTTCCCTTACACTAATGGTTAAATGAGTCCCTTGTTTCTAAAGCTAATTAGTGCCAGCTCAGAGCTTCTTTTCTTTTGAGTTGGTGATTTCTGGGATCTGAGGTCACAGTCTGTCCCTACCAGAATTCCCGTTGTCCCAGTCAGAGCTACTGCGTTGGCTTTCCTTGTGTCTCGTAAATTCTGCATTTTTTTTGTCCGTTCTCAACAATTCCTTCTTCCCAGCTTTGTTAACCTCCCCCTAAGCCTGGGATAACCCCCAGACAATTGTTTCACCTTGATCTTGTCTCAAGTTCCTGCTGTGGGGGTTCTCTGCAGTTCTGGTTCCAGGTATCCACAGAAGAATATTCTGGGGGGCTTTGGTGGCTGCTGGTGGTGGCAGCTGTCATCTTTCCCTAACCTGGGGTGAGCTTTGAGCGATGTGTGTATGACGGTTGCTTCTCTACACACTTTGCCACAGTGGGAATTTTTCTGGGGATGGATTTCCCAGGATGTGCTGACTGGATCTCAGCTTCACCAGGCCTGGAGTTAACTCCATCCTGTTACTCCCTTCTGTCCTTATCTCATGAATTTAACAATGCTTGAGACAGGCAACCTTTCTCTTTAATGCTCTAAAACCAGTACTAGCACCCAAACCTGGGTGGTGGCACCTCCCAAGATGTTTCCAGCTGTTATTTGGGCAAGGACCAATTTGCCAGGACTGAAAGTGTCCTGGAGTGTGGAAAGCAGTGCAGGTCTTCCTGCCTTTCCTCACTTTTGCTATTGTCAGAGTAATTTGCCTTCCTGTAATTTGCTTGGCAAATAAACACAATGCTTCATTAGCATTTGAGATACTTATTTTCATCCTTATTAGAGACTAGGCACTTAAAAAGCAGCTTGACATGTATTTTAGTTTTTTCTATGCAAGCAGGGAACTTGAACAACAAAATAAAGGAGATGCAAATGATCTGTTGCTAAACCTGACAGGGTTTTTCATTTAATACCATTAGGCTCCATGTTCCTATTTTCAATTAGCTCTGGAATCTGCTTACACACTTTGCTGTTTACTATTCCTGTCGAAAGCAAGGAAGGGAGTGCAGGATGTGTTCATGAAAGACACAGCCCGGGAAATGCTGAGAGAAAGAATCAACTGCACAAATAACTTGCTGTTTACAGTATCTTGATGGAATTGCTCAGTGTGAAGATAAAAGCCTTGGGCTTGAGAGAGCACCTGGAATCCTCATTCAGTTCCTGACATTCTTTTGGTCTTCTCTTGGAAGGTCTTGGTTTGGATGGTGCTGTGTTTGTTAAAGAAATTTGTCAAAAAAGGTAGATGCTTTTGTTTTCATGGTTCAGAAGGAGGTGAGCCTGCCCCTGTGGGCAGCCCTGGAGGCACCTCTGGAGTGCTGTGTCCAGCTGGGGCTCCTCAGCACAGCAGGGCCAGGGAGCTCCTGGAGCGGGGCCAGCGGAGGCTGCGCAGCTGAGGAAGGGCCTGGAGCCTCTGGGTGCCCAGCAAAGGCTGAGGGAGCTGGGGCTGTTCAGCCTGGAGAGGAGCCCCAGCTGAGAGGGGCCCTCAGGCCTGGCTGTCCCTGTGTGCAGGGAGGGCTCCCAGCAGGGCCCAGGCTCTGCTGCGGGGGCCCAGCAATGGCCCCAGAGCCACGGGCAGGGCCTGAGCCCAGCNGAGCTGGAGAGGGACTTAGGGCAAATGATGGAGGGACAGGACACAGGGAATGGCTCCCCACTGCCAGAGGGCAGGGATAGATGGGATATTGGGAAGGAGGGTGGGGAGGCCCTGGCACAGGGTGCCCACAGAAGCTGTTTTTTTCAGTGGTTAAGATGTCAGCCCAGCACCACCATGTTAACCACTAACCCAGGTCCTCAAGTTTTTCGAATGCTTCCGGGCATGGTGAATTCACCACTTCCCTGGGCGGCCCATTCCAATGCTTGAGAACTCTTTCTGTGCAGGAATCTTCTCTTACATCCAATCTAAACCTGCCCTGGTGCAACTTGAGGCCATTTCCTTTCACCCTGTCCTTTGTTACCTGGGAGAAGAGACTGCCACTCACTTCCATGTCCATTTTCATTTCCACAGGGCAGTAGAACAGCACAAATTTAGTTAATCACATCTAATACTCTAATTCAGATTTTAGTTTTTAAGAGAGCTTTCAGATCACAGGTGAAGCGAAATGGTGTGAGTTCTTAGCAACCTCCACCAAATGTTTGCTTTCAGTTCCCTCAACTTTCTCTTCATGCTGAGAAGTGTTCAAAGAGCTTCTGGTGAGGGTGATTTCCCTGTGGAAAAGGAGCGGGCCTGGCTGAAGGGGAAAATAAAATCAATCATAGTTTGCAAGTCAGGTGATGAAAAGTTTAAAAAGCTGATCCTCAGGTCACACTTTGAAGCTGGTCATGTCCTTGCTGCTTCCCTGACAGCCAGGTCAGGGAAGTGTGAAATAATTGACTGGCTCTGGGGAGCAGCGTGGCTTTTACAGGTTTGCTTTTTCCCCTGATAACTACAAAACTGCTGCTTAAAATTGGTTTCTGATGGTAGCACTTTAGTGGCATTAGGGACTTGGGATTTGAGTTAGGAGGAATCACATAATCATGGAGTGGTTTGGGTTGGAAGGGACCTTAAAGCTCACCCTTGTTCCACCCCCTGAGGTGGGCAGGGCCACCTTCCGCTAGACCAGGTTATTCCAATCTGTCCTCGAACACTTCCAGAGATAGCAAAGTGTGGAGAAGGCGGCAGTGCTTGATTGCAAAGGCAACAAAACTGCTTAGAAAAAGCTTTTCAAAGTGGAAAATAAAATTCTTCCAGGCAGGATGTAGTGCCAAGTATTCATGGTTTTCCTGTGTTTCTATTGGGATGCCCGCAAACACAAGCAGGAGCTGCACTATCGACAATAAATCTGCCCCATCTTTTGTGCTTTAGTGGAATGGGGGAAAAATAGGATAGAAGGATGTCAGACTGGTGTTTGTACCAGTTCTGGCCACTGTAATCCATCACTCTGCTTGCTCCCAAAGTCTGCTAATCTGGGTTTCTGCTCTCAAACCTGGTATGATCCTCACTGGGCCATTCTCTCGTCTATTGTTTGGAATTCTGACTCCTTGGCAGCAGTGTGATCAGAGGCTGATGCACAACTGTAGATTATAAAGGGTCCTGTAGAGTTCCATGGATAACAAAGGCCTTTTTTATGCATTTTAGTTCTGCGATAAAGCAATTCTCAGGAAAAGAAAGGATTTGCCCTCTCCCACGAATGAAGATGCTTCCCTGTTCTCATAGAAGGCGAAATAGATAAGAAATTGTGCATGTCCTTCAATCTGATATAAAATCCAGCATGCACTTCCTCTTTAGTGCTCCACTCCTCACCTCAAGGATCCCATCTGGGCAAAAATAGGAGGGATCTCACAGGGAGGGAATATTGTAAGGTTGAATTATTGCTTAACAAGTCTTGTATCCAAATTTAGTTGAAGATGGAAATTTTGGTCTGTGGTAAGTTTTTCTGTTTGATGAATCCAGAGGAGGCACCAGGATGAGCAGAGGGATGGAGCAGCTCTGCTGGGAGGAAAGGCTGGCAGAGCTGGGATTGTTCAGCCTGGAGAGGAGAAGCTTTGGGGTGACCCAGCTGTGGCCTTCCAGGGCTTGAAGGAGCCAACAGAAAACATAGAGAGAGACAATTTCTAATTTCCAGGAGCCTGGAGAACCAGGACGAGGGAAAGGCTTCCCACTGCCAGAGAGCAGGGTTATGTGGGATATTGGGAAGGAATTGTTCCCTGGGGGGGTGGGCAGGCCCTGGCACAGGGTGCCCAGAGCAGCTGTGGCTGCCCCTGGATCCCTGGCAGTGCCCAAGGTCCGGTTGGGCTTTGAGGCTTGGAGCAGCCTGGGACAGTGGAAGGTGTCCCTGCCCATGACAGGAGTAAAAGAAGATGAACTTGAAAGATGTTCCCTTCCAGCCCAGGCCAGTCTGTGATTCCAGGATTCTGTGTTCAGTGGGAGTCTATCCCCACATTTCTCCCACACTGCCCTTTTCATTCCCTTTTCCAGAGCCTCAGGTTACAGTGTCTGCACCTTTCCAACATCTGGAAACAACTGGGAGACTGGAGTCAACCCCAGACTAAACACATTGGGGCACGAGTTTGGAAAACAAATTGTAATGGCTCTGCCTTTGGGGTACATCAAGAAAATCCATATCTGCTGGCAATGCTTATTTTTTCCCCCCAGGGATGCTTTCCTGCAGGAAAAGCAGCACGAACAGATAAAGAGGATGGAGAAGTATTAGTTAATTGTCCTCTTTTTGCCTCCTTTATAAGAAGAAAACAGCTGCATGTGGTGCACAGAAGATGTCAAGGAAATATTAAAAAAAATTATGCACAACCATGAGCAATGTTTAGACAGGCTCTGATAATTTTAATAATTCAGGGTTAGAACAGAGCAGTGCAGGCTCCTGCTGCTCCGCTCCGAATGGTTTGCAAACAGACCCCAGGATGGCTCCAAATTAAGGTGAAAACATTCAAGTCATTTAATTCACACCTTCAGCAGCCACTGCTGATCACAGTGCTCCCAAAAAACTGCTAAATCTGATTCATTATTTAGGAGTCCTTGTGTGTTTAAAGTGTAAAATTAGACTTTTCCAAACAGAGAGCAAATAAACCTCATTGTTGATTGGCTTGAAATGTCGCAGTCAACGTGGACACTGCACTCGAGGTGCTTCATTAATTTCATCAGAAGGCTTTAAGCAGCAGGACCTTGACATTCAAAAAGTCGCCCATACCTTCTCTCTGTACTTCTAAGAGTAGCTCCACACAGCTCTGGCTCTCCTTCTGTTCTGGCACGCTCCTTCCTGTCCCTAACACGGCCGCCTAACCCTGTCTATCCTATGTACAGCAGCTCACCTTTTCTGGCCCTTGCACGACCTCCTGTCCCTGGGTCTTCACAGCACAGCGAGCAGACTCCAACTGACTCTTCCCAGCTAACTCACTCTTTATCAAGCCCATGGCTGTGAGGGCAAGGCTGTTTCTACTTTAGGATAATCAACACAGGTGTAAGATATCAGAGGGGAGACTGCCTTCAGCAGCACCTCCTTTTGTCTCCCCACATTGAAATGTGGCTCAAAGAATTGGAAAGCAAACAGGATTTACAAAAGCAGTTTTAAGTATTTATTTGAGACCTGACACAGCTCCAGACTGTGCCCAGGATCTCCAAAAGAAGTTACCTGGATATGTGGGCTGTAAGGGAAATGTGATGGATCTTCACCTCTGTGGGTTTTGTGCAGAAACATTCATTTGGATAAAAGTTTCCACTGGAATTTTTCTGGCCAAGGCCATGCCTCACTCACAGTTCCTGCCTCCTTATAATCCATCTTGTACTGAGAGATGAGTCCTCCTTGTTCCTCAGTCCCAGAGATGGATTTAATGTTAATTCTGAAAGGTGGGGTCTTGTTTTGAGACACAAACCCAGCAAAGCTTGGCATCTCCACAGTGACATAAAACTGTGTTTCCAAAGGTGTCGTTTTCCTAGAATCAGAATGAAAATCAGGTATTTTTCCATTTTCTGTTGAATGGGAATAGAAATATAGCGCCCTCAGGAAAATGTGAATGAAATTAAACAACATGGGGCTCCAGTTCCTGGGGACCTTGTGCATAAAGGACCATCAAGGAAGAGGCACCAAAGGCCCTTTGTCCCACATCCATCTTCCAAAATTCTGGGCTTATCTGTAGGAAAAGAGCCAAGAAAGCCTCACTGCTCCAACTTTCTCTTTCTTCCTACACCAAGTTTTGGGGATTTGCAGGTTCTCCCATTTGGCAGGAGGACTCTACAAGCCTGTAGCCCTTTCCTGGTCACCTTGTCACAGATTTCAGAAGCCACGGGGGGATTTTTGGGTCACGTTTGGCAGTTGAGGTGGTTGGAGGTCACAACAACACCGATGTCAGCTCAGGCTGCTTCTCTGTTTTTGGGGTGTGTAGGCACCCAGAGCCTGGCCTTGTCTTCCCAGCAACCACTAACACACCAAAGGAGGCAGATCTCTGATGAAAACCAGTTTATGTTGCTACACATTTGTCAAACCTGACAGGGAATATTCACAGGGACTTGAAAACAGCGCTGTCGGAAAATTATCCGTCAGGGATCTCAGGAGGGAATGGAAGGACTGCAAACACCAGTGATATCACACACGGTCTGCAGTTGCCTCCAGAATAAATCACTGCAGTGGGCACTGAGCTCATTCCAGTTTTCAGGAGCAGTGTTTTTGGGAGCCGTGGTTTTTGACCTCTGGGTGTCAATCTCTGTCCCATTTAAGGACTGGTTGTTGTATATTCTTAGGTGCCGGGGGTTGCAGTTTCTGGTTTAAATCTGCCCCATTTGGGCTCAGTAGCACAGGTTGGAGCAATGGTTCCAGTGCATTCAACCCATGAACTTGAGGAAAAGTTCAGGAAAAGAATTCCCAAAGTTAGCAAAGGTGAACATACATTTAAAGGAAAGTGCTTGGGTTTTTGAGCAGATTTTGAGCAAAATCAAGTGAATAAAATTGGGTTTGCTTTGGCTTGGGACCTATTTAGCAGACAAAGAATAAATACAACATTTATTAACATAATCTCAATAAAATAAACCAGGTCTGAAAGAGCACTGAGATTGGGTTTGTGGTAATATTTTTAAATGTGAAGACTTGGATATCCCTGGGAGCATGGCTCCTTTTAAGTGCAAATCATTCTGGTTGCAGGTACCAAACTCCATAATCAATGTACAGAATCAGAGGATTTGTGCTCCCAGGAGCTCAGTCCTGCCTGGGAATATGCACAAACTTTGTTAATATACGTATTTTTTCACCAAAGTACCAAAATAAACTGTGGAGTTTTCATCAGAGGAAGGTGTAAGGAACTTACTCTCAGAAGTGGGAAAACTCTCACGGTGAAAAGTGGTGGTAGAATAGGGTGCTGTGGCAAGAACCATCCCTTGCTTTGGGAATGTCATCCCAAAAGGTGGAATTGCGTAAGGTTTCATGATCCCAAGCTCCTTTGTGCTCCAAGATTTCCCTGTACTGGTTCTCCCTCATCTCTGAGTGTTTGCTTTCCCAGTGTTTCATAATATATCACATGAAGGTTGGGCTTGATGATCTCAGGGGTCTTTTCCAACCTTAATGATTCCGTGTGTATGGAAGTAAAACTTCTGAGGTTTCTGCTCTGTCTAAAAATACCAGGACCATAGAATAAAGACCCATCAGTCCATTGAGCTTGAGCCAAGAAGATGATGTTTTACTCAGGAGGTTTTGTCTGGTATCTGAAGACATCCAGTGCTGAAAGTCTCCTCTTTTTAGAGTCTCATGGTTTTTCCTGGATTTTCATGAGGAGTTGGACATTTGGCTCTTAGCCCAGTGCCTGAATCCAATGCTACCAAATCTGATCCCTTTCCAGTCTCTGGCCAGTTTGGGTATTCATTTGCATTGCTTTTAGGTGAGGACACAAACCTGGGTGTGCTCCTGGTTTTGCTGCACAGCAGCTTTTTTCTTCTTCACTTGCACTTGAGTCATTCTGAAAGCATTTTCCCTCATTGTCTGACTTTGACGGAATGCGGGGATGACCTCTGGGATCATTCCCTGGGATCATTCCCTAGGATCATTCAGGGATGGATGCTGTTTCTTTGTTTTTTTGGTTTTTTTATTTCTCACAAAGGAATTTGTCTAGGTACAGGAAAAATTCACCGGAAGCTTCCTGGTGCCAGCGTGCTTATAGAATGATGGAATCTCCTGATTTGGAAGATCCCCACAAGAATCATCCTGTCCCACACTTGGCCCTGCCCAGGACATCCCAACAATCCCACCCAGAGTGGTGTCCAGATGCTCCTGGAGCTCTGGCAGCCTTGGCGCCATGCCCAGTCCTTGGGGAGCCTGGGCAGTGCCCCAACACCCTCTGGGTGATCGAGCTCCCTTGTACCAAAGGCTGTGGCATGAAGGAAGTTTCTGTAATTCCCAAAACCTCCTTCCCTGGAAAGCCTGACTCAGAGTGGTTGTGTTGAGCCTGTCTATATAGAACCTTGTTGTCATTGTGTCCTAAAAATTCTAAATCACCTTCAAGAGCTGCTGTTGCCAAAGTCTTCTGGGAAGGGAGGCAAGAAACAAAGGGAAAAGCTGGAATAGCCTGGAGAGGTTTTATCTCACCACTGACTGTGGGATGTGCATTTTTATTACTTCTCTGCTGTCTGGTACAAAGAGGAATGTTTTCTTCTTCAAATGCTCTCAGAAATTTGAGCCTGTGTATTTTTTATATATTTTTTTTTAATTGAGAGCCTTTTCATTGTGTACGGGGTGCTTTATAGAGTGCCAGTTTTGTTCATGGCTGTTTTCTGTGTCTGGTATGAGAGCACCAACCTGGGAATGTTTTTTTATCAAGAACCAGCAGGTTTTGTGTAGGTAATGGGCAATCTTTTGTCAACCTTATCAATCTGTTTCTGGTCCCATTGGCTAAACTAAAAACGGAAAGAGAAACCCTTTTCCAAAGTTTTATGTCAGGGGATGTTTTACCCTTGTGGGGTTGCAAGGGACTTGACCAATCAATACCAGTACTGAGCAACTTCCAGCTGATCAAATTTTATCCATTTAGGTTTTGTCTTCTGTTGCACCTTGTTGTACCAAGAGGTCTGTAAGGCTTTATGACCAGCCTGCTGGGCAGATGAGCAGGGTTAATGTCGCTGCCTTCTCAGTGTGTGAGCTTTTAAATCCTCTGGGAGAAGAGCCTGTATGGTTTGAAAATGCCTCAAACTTTTTTTTTTTTTTTTCACCTGCAAAGCAGTAAGAGCATGGACAAGGTAATTCTGGAGGCAACGAGCTTGTAGAAGAGGGAGCTGGAATTCAATTCCAGATCTGGATGTGTCCTGAGCACCCAGGACACCAGGTTCGGTGGGTCTTTGGGCTGATCTTGGACAGGTATTTGCCTATGCAATAGATGCTTTTTATTTTCATTATGAAGCAATTTTTTTTTTATCCTAAAAGTAATCCTTTGTAAATTATGTTTTACAGAGCTTGGATTTTGAGTAGCAATTGAATGTAAACAGGTTTTGGAGAGAGGAGCTGCATTTACCTTCTGTATCATTCAGAGATAGAACACGTTCAAAAGAGTTTGGAAATGTAAAGGAAAATAGAAAATATTCCCAGAAGGAGGAGTTTTTGAAGACTGAAACGAAGAAAATGATCCCCTGGAGGGGGAACCTCAGTTCTCCCATCTCCTGCAGATTCATTTTGCTTTTCCACTTGGAATGCAGGGCATTGCTGGACATCTAAAGACTTTGCAGGCCACAGCCCAATCCCATAAGTACACAGTATTCCTGTGTTGCAAAAATAGATCTAAATGCAGAGAAAAGCCTTGTTTGGTGTTTAGAGACTTCTCAACGATATTGGTCCCTTCCAACCCAAACCACTTCATGATTCAATAAGCTTTATTCCCAGACCAGTCATAATTCCCTCACACTTTAAAAAAGGGCTCTGCCAAAACATTCAACTAAAATAATCCCAGGATATGTCAAAATCATTCAGGAAGTGACTCCTCACTGAGCACTGCCAGGCTCCTGTCTTTAACAGAGCATAACCAGCAGATCCCACATTTCATGGCTTTTTGCACCTGAGTCCGATGCCCTTCCCCCAGAATGTTCACCTGAGATTGAGCTGTAAAATCAGAACCTTCCCTTTTATTTCAGCCTAATGAAGATTTTCAGCTCCTGGATTCCTCTCAGGGAAATAGACTGGTGTAAAACAATTGCTAAAATATTTACAGCACTTCATAGTTTTTCATTTTGTTGTCCTGTTTTGCAGCCATTTTTGAATAATTGCAGCAAGCTCAGGAAAATGATGTTCCCTCTGACAGTAAAACACCTTTCCTCTCTTGTCCAGCCTGTTGGGTTCTGGCTGGTTTTGTTGCTTTTTTAGCCAGCAGCTTCCTTGACTTTGATTTCTTGAAGCTTATCCTGTACTAATCCCTTGGAAATCTGTAAGGTCATTCCACAAGGTGCCTCAGTCATCAATCAGGCTTCAGGGCAGGTGGAAAAGGAACCAGATTGTGTGGTCTCCTTGGAAGATGGAAAGCTGTTCTTAAAATCTGCTTGTGGTGATGGGAAATCAAAATTTCCCATCAGTTTTGGGTTTTGTTTTTGTGGTTGTGGGGTTGTTGTTTTTTTTTTTTTTTTTTTTTTTTTTTTTTTTTTTTTTGTTTTTTTTTTTTTTTGTGGGTTTTTTTGGGGTGGTTTTTTTTTTTTTTTTTTTTGGTGTGTTTTTGGGGGGGATTTGTTTGTTTGTTTGGGGTTTTGTTTTGTTTTGGAGTTGGTTTTTTTTTGTTTTTGTTTTGGTTTGGTGGGGTTTTTTTGTTTGTGGG
>VWYO01027389.1:5585-17432 GCA_013400275.1 Rhadina sibilatrix | reverse complement strand
TTTTTTTTTTAATTAGCCAGGAAAAACATCCCTAATGATAGTCCTGGGTGTCCTTTCCAGTGGCTTGTGCACAAAGGACACAAGGGCAGGCCCAGGGCAGGGGGCAAGGTGGGCATTGGGCACAGCTTGGACTCCATGGGCTGGGAGGGATTTTCCAACCTTGGCAATTCTGGGATTTTGCGATTGTTTGAGTTTTTGTTCGTGCAAAACAAATGGCAAAGCAGGTTTTCTGTAAACTCATTGAGCCAGTGAGTTACAAACATCCCTGGACTGGTTTGCTTTAGTGCTGGCATTTATGGAAAAACTGGTGATGCAGACACGTCAGATTTATCATTAGGAGGTTTCCTCCCTGGCATTTTAGTCAGGACATAAGGAAAAACCTATAGATATCTAAGGGGAAAGGAAAAGGCCTCTGAAATATCAGAGACTTCATAAACTAGGAAAAGAAGCCTTCAAGGATGGCTATTAGTAGGCTGATTTGCAAACTGCTGTCTCTCAGAGAGAGTGTACGCGGGCCTCATGAATATCTGAGGAAAATCCAGCCCATTTTTAAGAAGAAAAGAATCCCTGGATGAAACCAAAACAAACAAAAGTGCTTTGTGAAGCCAAGCAGAGAGTGAAGCAGAGCAGAGTCCAAAGAGATGCGGAATCAAAGCTGTGAGGTCAGTGAAGTCATGGTGGTTGACTACAGGCTATGACATTCATCATCACAGATTTTAAGTTGCTTAGATATTTTTATAAGTGATATTGGATTACCAGCTCTCTTTTGCATCATCATTGAGGCACACCAACGAGGGCAGTGCACGAACTGCTGGGTTTTATGGATTTGACAGGACTTGATGAGTGGACATCAACACTTGGCAGTGTCACAGGGTGGGAAATGAGCTGAGTTTTCCCGGTGAAATCCTCTTTATGTTAAATCCAGTGCTTGTCTCTCAAAAGGGGCCAGGCACAGCTCCTAGAGCACAGCAGAACTGCACAGATGTTATAGAATAGGAAATTGTGCCAAGAGCCATAAAATACCTGGGTAAAAACAATGTTTCTCATGTGGCTAAAAAGCTGTTGCTCCTTGTACTTGAAACCAGTCTTTGGTGCAAAGTTTGGCAGTTTTATTCCCAAATATTTGGCAGTTTTCTTCCTGTCATCTCTATTGTGTCAGAAAAAAAATTAGTTTCAAAACAAATGATTGAAAAGACCTTAGTATGGTGTTTTCCCCCACAGGACTGCAAACCAGTTTGCTGGGGTTAAGATCAGTGATTATTTTACTGTTTCAGCAAAAAAGCCTCAGCCTCTCTTGGGGCCACTCCTCTTGGATGAATATTTTTATACAGTTGCTGTTATGAAGTGAAGGTGTAAAGAAACTTCATGCTACACTTTGGAATAAATTCTTTGGACCCTTAATAACAGGAGGTTACGTGATAAATACTTTAACCTAATTTAAATGTTCTACAGCTACTGACGTGCACAGATTTTCTTCACAACTGCTGGTGAACTTCCACGAAGATAATTCCTGTTAATATTTTGGTGTGAAACAAACTGGGGAGTGTTAATTTTTGCAGAAAAAAAGGGAAATTTTCAGAGGAGCGATTATAAATGTTGTGCATGTCAATCCGAGGCACCGGAGGGCAACGCTCAGGGTGGTTTGTAATGCTTGACATTTGGGAAGTGAGTTTGGGAGTGTTTTCCACAGGAAACTGTGTACATTGTGGGGGCAGTGAGCTGACTGCTAAAATAGAGGCTTAACTGGCAGGATGGGACAAGATGGCCTCCCATGAGACCCCACCTGGAATTCCGTGCACTGTTCTGCATGGAAGGGACATGGAACTCTTGGAGCAGGTCCAGAGGAGGCCATGAAGATGCTGAGGGGACTGGAGCACCTTCCCCTCTGGAGCCAGGCTGGGAGAGCTGGGAATGTTCAGCCTGGAGAGGAGAAGGTTGTGTAGAGGCCTCACAGCTCCTTCCAGGGCCTGAAGGGATACAGGAAAACTGGAGAGGGACAAATCATCAGGAACTGGAGTGCCAGAAAATTTAGGTTACATAAGAGACTGACAGGAGGAAAATTTAGGTTACATATCTGGAAAGAATTGTTCCTTGGGAGGGTGGTGACACCCTGTCAGAGGGTGTCCAGAGCAGCTGTGGCTGCCCCTGGATCCCTGGAAGTGTCCAAGGCCAGGTTGGACTTTGGGGATTGAAGTAGCCTGGGATAGTGGAAGGTGTCCCTGCCCATGGCACAGGGTGGAATTTTGGATCTTCAGGATCCCTTCCAACCCAAACCATTCTGGGTGTGATTCCATGAAAAGACCTACGTTGAGAGCTGGCTGCTCCTCTCAGTACCACCTTTGTTTTGTGGCTATAGTCTTCACATCCTTGTGCTGCAATTCAGCTTCTGTTGCAGAGCAGCTGCAGGTGCAAACCCTCTCTTTTCCTGAAGAGCTTTATGTAACTGCACTCTTTTCTCCCCATCATCACCTTGATGTGTCGCTCTCGCGGCAGAAAATTTATTCCGAGTTTGGTTGTTATTTCCGTGCTTTCATTTGTTCGAGGTGAGATTGGGAGATGATTGCTCAATGAAGAAAAAGCTCATCTTGTTAAGTAGATGGCTGGATGTGACAGGTCTCATTGTCAATTTAAATCATTGTGCACTGCAAGTGCTTCTTCTGGCATTGTCTGATACAGCTGCAGTGTCAGAGGCATTTTTTCATTACAGATAATAAGGTTCAGACTCCTTAAACATCACTCAAAACATAAAGCACCACAAAGCCAAGGCAGAAAACAGCATTTTCAGCATTGCAGCTCAGCAAAAATACATATAAGAATGTGGATTCCCTATAAATTCCTCCCTGGGCTGTTTAATGTCGTTGCAGGCACTATCCTGGTTGACAACATGCTGATCAAGGGGACAGCAGGAGGGCCTGACCCCACCATTGAGCTCTCCCTGAAGGACAACGTGGATTACTGGGTGATCCTGGACCCCATCAAGCAGACCTTGTACCTGAACAGCACCGGCCGGGTGCTGGACAGAGATGTAAGTCTTGGTTTCTCCACAAAGACATTCATTTCTAATTAACCATTCACACAAGTCCTGCTAGAATATAATTCCTGCATCTGTCTTGTCCCCAGATGGATGTGAACAGAGATAATCTGATCCTTTTTTCAGGATTTATTGGGAGCACACAGGAACTTGACCGTCTGTGCAAATATTATTGTGGACAAACACAACAACGAAGACAAAAAAACCTGATGTCAGGGTTTTATATCCGACCAAACTTGACTCATTTGTTGAATTAAATTTTGATTGTGGTTTGCTGACTGGAAGAAGTGCTGCTCACCCCGTGCCTTGTGATATTTATTAGCAGCCTGCTTTTCAGCGTACACTGAATTATGAGCTGTGAGAGGTGAATGTGTCGTGACTGCCACAATTCACTCACAAAGCTTGACATGTTCCATTGAGAACGTGCTGGTTCAGACTCTTTTTTTAAAGGCAGCCTAAAACATATCTGCTGTGCTCATTCCTGATGGTCTTAAGGAAATATTGTCAGGTTAAGTTTGATTTTTATAAAAAGAAAGATGAAAAGCACAAAATAAATAAGAGCGTTCTCATCTAGGCTAATTTCATTGAGGAGAAAACACTCTAAAAATAGAGACATTTCCTCACAGTGTTGCAACCTTGCCACAGAACCTGAAAGTAAAATTGACTTCCAAGTGCTTTAATCAATATAGCAAAAATGCTGTAAAACTCAGGAGTTCTCCTTGGAGTGCAGGGGAGTTTGTTTTGTATTAGCTTGATTGATTAATTTGTCTTCTCCATGTGTTTTGAGATAAATTCATAAGTACCAAAAACAGCATGCAAATTTCTCCTCATTTCCATTTGCTGGTGAAAGGCACTAATTGAATTCAGCTGTTCTTAATTTTGTTTTAATTCACAAACTGTTTTCCCATGCAAAGCACAAAGCCTGGCAGAGTGGTCATGGTGGCAGAAGACTTTCTGGGAAAGAGTTGGCACTTCCTCATAGTGCCAACCAGCAGCTGCTGGAGCAGCTTTGGCCTCTCAGGTTTAATTTTAAGTCATAGCAAAAAATGAGAGCCTGGAATGGAAAGCAAGGCTGGAGAACCAGTCTAAGAAATGTGAGGTCCATTCTTATCCCCCCACACCCATCCATCTGCAGTTAGGAACCAAAATCCCTGTTGGATCAGTGCAGATTCTTCTTTTCAAGGCCATTTATTGACACTTTTTTGTCACCTTAATGTGAATCGAAGTCGATGATTTACCCAAAGAACCTCATCAGATTGTTTGAGTTTCAATATTAGTCACAGTCTAAACCAATTCCCATTATTGTGAGTTCCCAGACACTTCACAGGGATGTCCTTTGCCAGAAGTAGACTAAAGTCCCCAGGAAACAAGTGAAGTGTGTACATTTCTTAATTAAATACAGGTAATAATGTGTTTACATTGGTATTTAAGGTATTGATTCCTCACTTTTTGCTATGAACTGGAACAGTTCTTACCTCTAATACTGTGTCCAATCATTCATCTGTGGCTATTTGAGTTCAGTGGGCTATGAGAGGAAAACCTGGGCTTTAAGGGGGGTCAGATTTTGGGTGTGAGGCCCCCTGTGCCTCTCTTGCATGGCCTCAGGGAATCGCTGTCGCTCGTAACCCAAAGGAAAGGAGAGCAACTCTCAAAACCTCCAGGGACTGAGTAAAAATATGAAATGTGTGTCATGGGCTTTATTAATATGGCTCTTTTGAGGACATGGGTTAGTGCTGGGTTAACAGCTGGACTCCATAGTCTTGGAAGTATTTTCCAACCTTATGGATTCTCCTAAAGGATATTTCCAGCCTTCAGAACCAGGGCTGTGCTACCCCAACACCACAGAACCATTCAGTGTGGGAGGGTCTCTTTTTGTTAACAAAAACCCCAACCTGTTTTCCTCATCTTCCCACTTAAATCCACTTGAGACTCTGTAGTTCCAATGAAACTGGGAGTTCTATTAAGTTGAACCTTTAGATTCAGCTTTTTATTACAGAGCAAAAATTGGAGCCTCTGATTCACAAATGATCACATTCCATGTATTGAGATATTCTTCCTGTTTTTCTCTCCCTGCTGATTTAGTCAGCCTGATCCTGTCCTTTTTTTTTTATTTATTTCTTGCCTTCCTTGACAGCAAATCTTCCTATATTCCATTGATTGCTACTAAGAATGGCAGTGTGTTTTCCAAATAAAATCAGATGAAAAGAAAATTCCACACTTTTCTTCCAAAACTTTAAGTACTTAGGAAGAATGACCAGTGATAAATTAGAACTGAAGACTCCATAGTCTGCTGAAAGGTGCCAGAGTGATTCATCCCTGGTTTCATAAACAATTTGTGCCATTGTGCCATTGTTTGTTTTCATATTTTTCTAAATTCAGAATATCAAATATTTATCAAGTATCTGTCATTTCAAATACCTGTATTATTCTTGCGGTTGGCTAATAGATCCAGATACACTTATTAGTGGCTGCAGCTTATTAAAGACAGCCTAAGAATTTAGGATCTAGTAAGATCCTGAAAATTGGATCTTACTCAAATGAGTAGTAAAAGCCATCCCAGCCTAAATTTCTTTGCCCATTCATCAATTTGGGAGTTTTAGAGCACTGCTGTGTTCACTGCAGTGAGAAAAACAGGATTGTCCTCGCTGAAAGTTGTTTCTGAATTATTTGCAAATGTAAGTGGTAGCAAATGTAATTTATTTCAGACTTGACCTTTCAATTCAAGAAGACCTTTCAATTCAATTTTCAAGACAAGAAAGAAACAAGAAAGACTTTGGGGCGTGTCCAGAGGAGACAACAGAGATGCTCCAAGGGCTGGGCACCACAGAGATGCTTCAATGCATCTGGAGCCAGGCTAGGAGAGCTGGGGGGTCTCATCTGGAGAAGAGAAGGCTCCAGGGACCTCAGAGCCCCTGCCAGGGCCTAAAGGGGCTCCAGAAGAGCTGGAGAGGGACTTGGGACAGGAGATGGAGCACCAGGACACAGGGAATGGCTTCCCACTGCCAGAGGGCAGGGATGGATGGGATCTTGGGCAGGAATTGTTCCCTGGCAGGGTGGGCAGGCCCTGGCACAGGGTGCCCAGAGCAGCTGTGGCTGCCCCTGGATCCCTGTCAGTGCCCAAGGCCAGGCTGGACTTTGGGGCTTGGAGCAGCCTGGGATAGTGGAAGGTGTCCCTGCCCATGGGATGAGGTGGAATGAGATGATCTTGAAGGTTCCTTCCCACCCAAGCCCTTCTGGGCTCCGGTGAATTCCAATAACAATGAGCCAAAGGCTCAGACAAGTGACATCTCCTGTGCCCCTTCTGTCACAACCTCCTTCTCCCCTTGCAGCCGCCGCTGTCCATCCAGTCCATCGTGGTGCAGGTGCAGTGTGTCAACAAGAAGGTCGGCACCATCATCAACCACGAGGTGCGGATCGTGGTGCGGGACCGCAACGACAACTCCCCGCAGTTCCAGCAGCAGCGCTACTACGTGGCCGTCAACGAGGTCAGAGACGCCTGCTCCTCCTCCTCCTTTTCCTCTGGGGGGGGTCACTGCTAAATCCCAGATTTCCGTGCCTCTCCTCTGAAAACCAAAAAAGAAAAAAAAAAAAATTCAGGTTGTTTTCAAATCCCTGATATTTGTGCCGCTCCAGGAACGCTCGTCGCTTCAGTAGGCTTCGGTTTGTAGCATCTAATCCTGCTTTTCCTTAAGGAATGCAAAGACCAGCACGTTTTTCACCAGGAGTGTTGCAGAAGGCACCTAAATTTAAGGCAGTGTCTTCGTGAATGAGGTGTTGTTTTCTTTTAAATTGAAGCATTGTTAACAACAAACCTGGAAGTGAAGTAAAGCAAATGTATGTATGAAGAGAAGAAAGTAAAAAAACTAGTTTAAAATGGTTTATTAACAATATTGAAGCTTGGCAAAGTGCAGATGAGGTTTATTGCTGTTGCTCTGTATGAAATGGAGTCTGTGAAATGAATTATTTTATTTTGTGTTATTTATTATGGGGTTTTTTTAGAATAGAGAGCTGCGGATTGGACCACTGAGTCATTTGAAAGAAAAAAATTATTTTCTTCCTGAGCTACTTCATTTCACTTTCCAGTGAGGTTTTCCATTCTGTTAGGGACTGAATAATCTACCAATAAGCAGTACAAAAAGTCTGTGTTTTCGGGGTTAGCATCTCAGGGCTTTAGTAATGAGTAGAAACGGGGACTTACATGAAGTAATGGAAATTATGTGGGCTGAAATTAGGTGGAAAATGGAAAGATGGGTCAGTTTGAGTGCAGGTGAATACTGAAAGATGCAAGGCTACATTTAAAAAATAAATTATATTAAATATGCAACCTGCTGGCGTTTGGTTTGTGGGGTGAGGATCTGTGAAAGAGCATGACTGCTTTGATTTTAATAGACTTGATTTGAAGGTATTTCCTATTTTGTCGTGTTTGGGAGATTCAGTTTTTCGGTGTCTCCTCATGTTGTCTCTGATCTCCATGACCACGCATGTGCAGGGCAGCTCATTGCCCTGGGGAAAGACTGGGACATTGATGAGCTGAGGCCTAATTAACCGAAAAGTGTGGAGGAAAAAAAAACCCCAAATCCACACATTATATTGGACCTGCAACTGAGATAAGGATTAACAAGGTTTTTCAGACTTCCTGGTTTGAAATTTTAAAATGACACATTTTTAGACACATTTTTGGCACTCCAGCTGCCCGTGTGACTTCCCACCATAACCTGGGAGCACTGGGAAAGTCCTCCATGGGCTTGTCCATGATTCTCACATTGGTCTTCATGTGGCTATGGAATTTCTCTGTTTCTACAGACCCAGTGAAGGAACCTTTCTGGTCCTGATAAAGGCAATATCAACACCAGTCTGAAGCACCTATGTGGTTTGTGCTGCAGGGCCCAGATCACTTCCAAAACCTGCATCATTTTGCAGTGAAACCAAAGACAGGGTGTGTGGCTATGCTAAGAAAACAAAGCTTTTCCATAATTAGGGAGAAGTCCAAAAGGCAGAGTGCAAAATGCACCATTCCCAATTATTTGTGTTTAGAAATTGGGCAATGTTCTGAGGACACCAAGCATTTATTGGAATTATTGCTGGGCAAAAATGCACTGTTGCTCTTTCCACCAGCTGCACCCTGATTTAATTAATTTCTTCTGTTCATTTTATCTCTGCTCCATGGATAACATCTGACATGGCACCACTGTGCCCTTGAGCAGCACCCAGTGAGTTCATGCTCTCATTAATTAATTAACAAAAAAATAATTCACAAAGCATCTCAGACTCTCTCAAAGGTTTTAATGAGTGATTAAATGTTTTAATGCTCATTTATTCTGCTCCTAATTGGCACTGCCTCTGGTGAATTTAGCAACAGGAATGCACTGGGAGGAAGGGTTTGTGGTTAATTTCTGCTTCTGTTTTCAGGTTGCTTATAAACCAAAAAGTAAAAAAATTTCCCTTACATAAGGAACATAAACAACTCAAAGGAGGAGTTGATTTTATTATATTTTGGAGAAATGGAATGGGTCTTATGTCAAGCTGTCTTGATATTTGAACTGTCCCCAACATATTAAGATGAGTTTGTCAGAGAAGCTGAGGGTAGTTGTAAATAGCACCATAAATCCTGGCTTCACACGTGGTTTCCATTTGCTCAGAAAAAGACATGCTTTAAAATTAAGCCTGGATCTTTCCAAAAGGCTTAGAATGAGATGGATGTGGTAGAGTAGTGTCTGTTTAGTTTTATACCAAAAGGAATCTTGATCTTTTTATACTCGATTGGAATCACTTTGTCCTGAGTTAGACTAAAAGCTCTCCTAATCCAGAGTGTTTGCTTTGCCACTGCCCTGGCAGATGCTCAAGGAAAAGCACAAGGATTGGGAGAAATCAGTGGTGCATCCCTAATGGGTTACCTGTAAAATCCTGTGTGGAGAAGCTCCAGACCAATTCTAGCTTTCCCTGTTACCCGTGGACGTGGACATGGATATGGTAGTCCCTCCTTTCATTCCTTACTCCAGGTGTTTTGTAGCCTTTTTTTTCCAGCATGTTTTGTTTTGTGCCATAATTCCTCATTCTACTGCTTTAGACATCTTCATTTGGACCTTCAGAACCCTGACACATCTCAAAACATAAGGAGTGTCTGTGGAATATTCTGCCTATTGTCCAGCAATCCTTAGGGATTTAAGTGGGTTTTGTTTTTTTGTTTTTTTTTTTTCCCATCATTCCCACACTTGTACCTATGAAAGACCCTTAGGTAAAGGTGATCCCAAATTAAAATGTGCAGAGAAATTCATGTGAGTGGTTTGAAAACGTGGCTTTTGCAGCTAAGAATCAAAATCTTCAGTACCTGTTTATTGAGGAATACTTTTTTTCAGGATTTTGATTCTTCCATTGAAAGTATGGATTTGTCACACGGAGCTGAGCTTGTCCTTGTCCATGTTGATGGGGGCTGGAATGTTTGTTGGATGAGGTGGCTTAACTGGGAATGGCAGTATTGGGATCCACATTAAGTTACAAATAATATTGATTTTTTCCAAGTTTTAGTTGAAAACAGATCTTCTGTTTCCCCACTGTTTTGGAGCCAATTTTCCTTTTCCCTTCCTGATGCTTTTACAAGTCCAAGTACCTCAGCCAGCTCCAACTGCTCTCCAAAGCATTGGGAATCTCCATATGGAGGTGTAAAAACAAGTGAAGGTTGATGTCACCATTTTTATGACACTGAGAAATCGTCTGCAGAGTAATTCCCTTGGGGTTTTTTTTTGCGTGACATATTTTTATTTATATGAAAATATCCCATTGTTATTCAGTTAGGAAAAACTCCTGACGGTGACATTAGCCTGGGGCTAAATTTGGCTGTATTGGTGGCTTGAAGATTTGAGTTATTACCATATTAAACCAAAGTTCTGCAGCTGAGTTAAAATTCATAAGAATTATGCAGCTCAGTTAATATTCCACGGGCAAATCTATGGCATTGCCACAAGGGGTTTAAATTTATGGAGCCTAATACAGGGATTAGGAAGTAAAATTTTGTACTGCTGAGGCCCAGTGGTGGTGTCTGTGTTTTGTGTTAAACACAACTTATCTGGATCATTTTTATCTGAGCTAAATACAGCTCCAATTCTGCATTGCCTGGGTTTTATAAAACTAACTTTCTTTGCTCTTAGTTTTTCACTTTCCTGAGTCTTACAGGGCAGGTCAGGAGCATTTAATAGCAGGTTCTGTTTGGAAGTGGAGGTGGAGTCCCTAGAACACTGTTGAAGTCAGTATTTATTAAATGCATGTAACCTTAGAGTTGCTTTTTAAGCCAAAATTTGCAGTTTGGTTCTCTTTTTTTTTGGTTTGTTGGTTTTCTTTTCTCTCCTTTAATTTAAATAGCAGAGATGGGAATCCTTTGCAAAATAAGAGCCTGTCTTGAACTTCAGTCATCTCAAAACTTCAGGTTTGGGCAGCTGAGAATTAGAACTTGTGCTGAATTTTCATTTCTTGTGGCATAATTATTCCTGTCTTTTTTCCTTGTGGTATCGAAATAATTAATCTCTGCAGGTAGACATCATCAAAAGAGCGTTAGCTCGGAATGATTAACTGCAAATCTGGCTTTGCTCTGCTCTTTGGGGCCACTCTGAAAAATTATTCATTTTTAACTTTGTAAATAGGCAATAATAAGGAAATTTATTTTCCCAATGTTTTATGGAAGAGCTGAACGTTCCTGTCTGCATCTCGCCTTCTAATAGCCATTAATCACGCCGAAGGAAGTTTTTTAAACGTTACAGCTGGAGACTCTGGAAGAAGAAGATTTATTGTGTGCATCTCCTCTCTATTTGTTTAATTGCATTCTTTTTGGAGTCTTCCTTGTTTCATGTCATCATGGTTCTTTTCCACTGGATTGAGTTCCCAGGGAGATGATTATCCTCAGGCTGTCGCCGACACTCCTGGAATTGTTTCTTTGCAATCCCTAATGTTTTGTTTTGCATAAGGTAAAACGCTCAGCATGGTTAAACCCTTTGATGCACAACTTCAGGCCCTTTCCCTAGGACATACCAAAGGCTCCTATGGGGAAACAAAATCCCACTCCTTCAGTGAAGGAATTTTTCCCAGTGTCCAAGCTGAGCCTCCCCTGGCACAGCTTGGGGCCCTTTCCCCTTGTGCTGTCCCTGTTCCCTGGGAGCAGAGCCCGACCCCCCCTGGCTGTCCCCTCCTGGCAGGGAGTTGTGTAGAGCCACAAGGTCCCCCCCTGAGCCTCCTTTGCTCCAGGCTAAAGTTGCATTTTATTAGAGGAACTGAGTTCCTCCTTGTTGTTCCATCAAGGAAGTGACAGCAGTCTCTCAGAAATCGCTCACAAATTGTGGGAAAATGTCTTATGGCGGACTAGTGGTAAATATCAGTAAAAAGCAGCACAGTGCTGAGATCTCTGTGTATTTGTGAGACTGGGAGTGCTGAGGGCCTCTCCCACATGATCAGAAGTGGATTTGAAGTGTGGAGTTAAGAGCTCATCTGAATTTTTCTAAAGGCTACAGGAATTTCTAATGTGAGATCTTGAGCAGGCTGAGAATCACAGAATCATGGAATATCCTGAGCTGGGAGGGACCCACCAGGACCATCCAGTCCAACTCTTGGCCCTGCACAGACACCCCAAAAATCCCACCCTCTGCATCCCTGAGAGCATTGTCCAAATGCTGCTAGAGCTCTGTCATGAAGGAGTGGAGAGGATTTTTTTTTCCAGTGTTCTTTTCTAGTATCATTTGTGTTGCATGAAAGAAAACTTAGATAAAATGGAAACGTGCATGTCCTGAAGGTCTGCACATCTGCAGTCAGTTACTCTGGGTGCAATACATCAA
>VWYO01027378.1:121435-145348 GCA_013400275.1 Rhadina sibilatrix | reverse complement strand
TTTTCAGATTCTGTGCTGCCCAGGGGTGCAGCTCTGAGCCTCACACTCAGGGTCACTCAGCTCTCTCCACAGAGCAGGGAGACAAAACAAATCCTTTTCCTGCTGGAGACAAAGGACAGCAGAGTACAAGTTTTCAGGCCAAAAGCACAAACAATGGTGGCTGAAGAGAGAAAATAATAAGGATGGGACTGCATAACCTGAAGCTGTAATTGGACATTTAAATATGCAAATGAACCAAAACTTATAAAAGTGTAAGATCTTGTGACAGGTCATCCATTTTGTGTCCATTTTGTGACCATTTTGGGTCCACCTTGGGTGTAGCCCTGGCCAGGCTCTTGTCCTGCCCAAGGTGTACCCTTGAAGGCCTTTTCATAAATACCTGCTTTGTTCTCTAGCTCTGTTCAGTCTCTATTCCAGCTCAGCCTTCCCAAGGCATCAGTGGCATGACGAAAAATATAAACTTTTGCAAATATCTCTTCTTTCTGCTCTGGTATCTTCACACAACCCAAAAGCAAGACGATTTTCTGTGTACCCACCCTGTGAGAGGCCCTGTAGGTCGGTCATTCACTGCCCAGCCTGTTTGCAGCCTCGTGTGCCTTCACTGGGGAAGGACAGAGCGCAGGGAGCTCTGAAGCCCACGTTGCAGTGGTCCCTAGGGAAGCTCTGCCAGCTGGCAGAGGCTTCAGCAATGCAGGGGCCCGGGGCTACAAGGAAAATCAGAGAGCTGTAACCATCTCCCTGACAGCCCCGCAGTGCAACCCGGACACACGGGGGGATCCAGGCCTGGGCGTGCAGCAGGGAGGTCGGGGCTGTTTGCTGAAGGGCTCTGTCTGGCAGGACACTGAGCCTGGCCAAAGGTGAATGTTGGAGAAGATGAAAAAGGAAAACCTTATAAATATGATTGCTTAGGTTTTGAGAATATGAAAGCTGTAAGTGAAATAGAATTGAANCCAGAGATCTCTCATCACCATCACCGTCCCCCCAGCTCCCACAGTGAAAATGACAGAGAGTTGAGGTGTTTGACTGAGAGCTCCGAGATGATCTGATGGTGGGAAATCATCTGCATCTTGCTGGGCAGATTTGTGTGATTCAGGATCTGGTGGGACTGAAGGATTTCTAGCCAGGCACCCATTACTGATTTGCTTTGCCCAGAGACAGAAGGGGGGTAGAGCTTTTGAAACCTCAGCACTGCATACTGCATTCACAGAGAGTGCAAATGCACAGCACTTAATTAACACAAAATTGTCTTGACTTTACAAGATGAGGATTTGAACAGCATCTTATGAAACCAATGCATATCACAGATCTGAGAACTTGCAGAAGCTGTGAAGAGCCTTTCTCTGGGCACTCAGAGTGGAAGCCAAGACTTAAAATTAAGGCAGGACAGGAAACACAGAGACCAGCATTCATTGGGTATGATCATTCAGAGAAGGATCAGCTGCTACCATGCCAAGTTCCTGGATAACAGGGTGCTTCTACCTCTTAGTGTCTCTTGTCAGATTTTCCAGTGAAATAACTCATTCTCATCTCCTCACCTATAAAATTATTTGATTCCTCTAGCCCTTTCCATCATCCTGAAGCTGTGGTGGGAGTGAGCAGTGGTGTGCTGGCCATTCTTTCCTCTTCCATCCCTGCACTGCTGCAGGGTCATCACAGCTGCCAAACAGGACATACTCTCCAGAGCCATCTTTGGTTACTCTGAGCTTCACAAGTGTCACTTAAGCACAACCAGAAGTTAACTTCTTGGAGCAAAAGAGCTTGCATGTGAAGAAAACAAGCACATATTTAGATTATTTTCAGAAAGAGACTAAAGAAAAAGACTAAAGGATCACTCCAAAAATTGCTGCCAATTGTAGTTAGAATGGACTAAGAACAGATACATACATGAATAAGACAATACAGGCATTATAAAACTCCACTGACATTCTGACCAACATCAAAATATTGTAATTTAGAATTAAATTTAACATTGAAAATACTTTAATGAATAGCACAATACATACTAACAAGATTATGAGAATGACCATGTCATGGAAGGGTTAATGGCTCCAGTTATGGTAGAAATTTAAATATCATGGGGAGGCACCTCCTGACCCAGCCATCACTGAGAATTATGCAGATTCAAATGGGAGCCACACAGGCTTTGATTTCCCCCAAGGATTGATGAACAAGTACAAAATAATAGAAAGTGACAGGAAGCAGATGACTGAGGTCTAATTTAATGTCATTCTAAAAGACAATATACCTTAAATTGGCCTTAGGAAAATTATGGGTTACAAACAAGAGAGGAGAAACATGCACTTTTTTCATTTTAGTTCACTAATTTAAAAAGTAATCCTTTGAAGAAATGAACAGTGAAACAATAGTCATTTGGCAAGGCAGGACTGCCAAACTTAAGTAGGCGTACTTTGCATAATTTGTAATTGAACAGAAAAGGCTGTAATCTTAATAGGAAAACTCTATTAAACAAAGTAATGAAATGATCTGAAGAATATTATGCAAATACTGAAGAATTTTCTGCAAATATTAATTTGAGACTGCTCTGAAGACAAGGAATTAAATAGTTCTTAAATAGTAGGATAAAATGCCGTGAGACGTGCCTTGGAAAAGTTTGCCATTTTAGTAAAGAATGCACCTGCACTTACCTAGAAATACAAAACCTATTCTGTAAAGGTTTTTTTCTAAGAACAAAGCTAGAATATTTTGCTATTTTTAATTAGTCAGGTTCAGAAATGGCCCTCTACAATCCACAGCCAAGCATAAGCTATACTTCAGTCCAAATCTGCCAGATTTCAGTACGTGCTGTATTGCATCATTTCACTTTACAGAAGTTATAAATATCAGCAGCTGAATAATTTGAAATAATCTATTTTTTTTAACATAGATATTTGAGACATTCATATGGAAACAGCACTTCATACTTTTTTTTTTTTTTTTCCTTCAGAAATTGTCTGCATAACATTTTTTTTTCAGTTCTTTAACATCAATGAGTAGAGATATCCCTCATCAGGCACTTCTTCAGGAATGGCCCTAAAGCCCTCACTGATATTTTCTCAGCTAGTATTTAAACATGGGAAATTACTTTGGACAAACAAGCACTAAAACCAAATTTGCATGGCATCAAATTAAAAGCTAAGAGATCTAGGGGGTTGGAAAGGCTCACTGCAATACACTCACAAGTAACACATGTAACACATAAACACGTAATACGTGTTGTCAGAAAAGACACAAAAACTTCCTCTAAAAAAATTGGAGGTTCCTTAATTAATTTTCAGTAGAGGGGAAGCGTGTAGAAATCCCCTCTCTCACCAGGAAGCAGGGCAGGCTCCCCAAGATGAACAGAGCAGGAGAAAAGGAGAGTGGCATTGCACAAGTGCTCCATCTGCAGCTCCATCGCATGCTGGACCCGGAGGCACCGCGACGGCGCTCCCAGAACTGCCTCGGGAATCCACAGGGCAGCCAGATGCCAGCCCTGGAAAAACATGGAATGTGGCAGGATATCTGAGGGGCAAGCAGCAACACTGGGCTGATGCTCAGGGCTTTTCAGAAGCCTGGCAGTTTTATCATGTACCTTGGGATGTTTCATTTAAGGATAAATTAAGCAACACTGAGAAAAACCGCCGGCCCCCAAAAGTTCTCCCAGCCCCAGGCAGAAAACACATGCTGTAAAATTAAAGTGTGTTACCTTCAAACCAAGCTGAACGTGTATTTGATTCTTAATATTGGATGTGAGAAGCAGTTTTCGAGCAAATTTCATCCCTTAGAAGAATACTGCAAATAGTTTTCAAACTAAGCACAGCAATAATTTGTCTCTTGTTGATCTTAATCAACAGAAGTCATTGTTCCCTAAAAATCTGTATTTTATATAAGTGGTGAGCATGGTTTTCAAAGGTAAATTAAGGCTGGAAACACCTTTCCTTAAAAGATCCAAGTTTCCTACAAATAGAAACTTGCATCATTTAGGAATAATGTAAATGCTATTGCCATTGGAAAACAGCCCCTTGATTGTTATGTTTCCTGACACCAGGTTGTTTTCCTGCATGTAATGTCCATTGTTCAGTGACATTTGCAGTAATCTTCAAAACTAAATTTCCCTTTCTATGACATAAGAAAAAAAAACACATAATCTTAATCTAAAGAAAACACAGAGGAAGAGGGGGAGGGGAGACAAAACATGATACTAAATGTAATAATAAATGTTGGGCAAATAGTTTAGTCAATCTGAAAGGGTTGAAACTTCAACATTCAGATTTCACAGACCTCCTTCACTGGATGTTTTCAGGGCATCTAATTTGCACCAAATTGTCCAAGACCTTCCCCTGGCTGAAGTGGTGACTGCAGCCCAGAAGAACCAATCTGCCCATGGGACTGCTGGGGACCAAGCAGCACAAAGCTGATGGGGATCAAAATTTCTCACACCAAAGTTGGCCAAGAAAAGGGAGTTGGAAACTGTTTTTTCCTGAGGGGCATCTCCCTTACTATTTGTAGTGGCACATCATAGCTAGAATCAATAATGAATACTTTTAGCAATGTTAACAAATCAGCACCTTGTGAAGAGGGAACACTGTTTCCTTCTTCCATCTCCATGTGAAAAACAAAAAAGGGGACAAAGAGTGGGAGAGCAGATATTTGTGACTACCACCATGGAGAGAGGAGCACTTTATGAGAACAATTCTGCCCCCAATAAGCAGTGACAAGAATTGCTTTTCAATTTGCACCCTCCTGCTCAGCCCTACACACCTAGTTTCCTGCCAGGTGGAATTTTAGCAAAACAGAATACTCTCATTCCCCTCAGTACAACTGGAGTACCCTGTTGTACTATGGCACATCCACGTTTGTAAGTTAAATAGAATGAAATGTGCCACAAAGTAAAACAAAAGTTCAAAACAGAAGAAGAAGATAATTTTTGTAAGCAAATTCAGGAGAGAACGTGTTTGGCAAAGCTGACAAGGAATCAAGAAATAAGGAATGAAGAACAATTAAAGTAACATTTTGTTTTGAGCTTTGGAAATACCTAGAGATGAGAACTTGACCCTTTTATCAAATAGATTTTTCTAAGTATTTCCACACTCCTTAGTATGTTTATGATATTTCATAAACATAACTTCATTGCTAACAGTTACTGTATTAAAAACATAGCTTATCCAGAGTTTCAAAGGAGAGTCCCATTGTCTTCAGTCTTCCAGAACTCATTCATTCAAAAAATTCATATCCTCCACTGTCTGCTCCCATTTTAGCAGCTAAAAAGGCCACTAAGAATAGGACAATGAGAAAAGAGGTTTTCATTATTTTCACTTTTAATTTTAACCATCCAAAGAATAGATAAAATTGTAAGAGATATTAATTGGAAAGCTTTAGTAGTTATTGTAAGAACTACTGAAACCTTGTGTGACTAGGAAAAAAAAGTGGGTGTGATCTGTAAAAACCCCAGAGGGGACGACACCAGTGGACAAAACCTAAGAAAAATTGAAAGGAAGGGATTTGTTTAGAAAATACAGAATAAGTGTGGTAAGGTAGCACTGTAAGTTAATGATGCAAAATAGCATGACCTAGAAAGTAAAATTCAAACACTTAATATACTGAAGGCAATAAAACATTCTTCATTTTACATTTTGATATTTTTACAAGTATTTTTAACACACCTTTTAATGGCAGAGAGATCATCGCATGAAAAGAAAATAGTGAACATAAATTCTGCTTAAAAAAAGGATTTAAAAAACATCCATAGAACTAGAAAGCACCCTATCAAGCCATTAAATAGCTTGAAATAACGTGGAGCTTTTTTTTATGTTCTAATAAGAGGAAAAAACAGCTGCATTTAGGAATACTACTGTAGTTAAACGACGAAGAGCATCTCACACAAGAGGTTTGGTTTGGTCTATGAATAAAAAAAAGGCTGAAAAGAGATATGACTGCTCTTTAGAAATACAGGGAGAGGAGGTAAATCGCAAAGAGGATGCAGAGCTTTTTCAGTTAAATTCTATTAGAAAGTAAGGAATTGATATTAAGGCAACGTGAAAAATTTCAAAATGAAAATTAGAAGAAAGCTTCTAATCATTGGAGCTGTGAAGTTCTCAGACAGCCTTATTGTAGCAAAACAGGGAGTAGAAACCCCAATTTTATTTTTTTTAAGTCAAATTTGACCTAGTAAGTATAATTGTTGTATGATATGGCTCCCTGTTGTTCTTCTTTTTTAAAAGCTTAGTTCCACCTGGACTTTTAATAAGGGCCTCTGGCAGATAAATACAATAGCTACCCCAGCTTTAATTTCCTTGCAGTTATTTGGAATACTTAAAGCATTTGCTCAATTATCAAAAATGGTTTTTATCAGTTATTTCAGCTCCCATCAGCACTGACCACCTGTTTCCTTTTTTACAAACTTTGGAGTTGAATTTTCTGGACCTTGGGAGGCAAGATTAACCACACAGCATTCAACAGACACTTGGTTGTCTACACAAAACCTTTTTTTCCAGAGAAGTCTGTGCTATTTTCAATCTTGGCAGGGCAAAACAAAGTTACTGCAGGGATTAGTGTAGTTTTTAGTCAATTGTCCAAATTCTTCAAGACTTTTGTGGATTAATTGTCTCTTTTCACAGAACCTGAAAAATTAGTCCTTAGACCAAGTTTTGTGCCTTTTAAAGAGTCAATGGTTCTATCGTGTCTTCAGGAGTAATTTTCCTTCTATGTGTAATTGAGGAATGGGTGGACAGCTCATGAAACACTTTTTCCTTTTTCTAACTAGGGAGAGCTTTTTGCCTTCTTCACGTGCCATTTCCACCTCCTGCGTTTTTGAAGGTGTCAGGGTCAGCAGTGACCATGGACTGCAGGTGAGCTGTCATGCAAAGCCATGCAGCTGTGTACATTTTAGGCCACTGATGCCCACATTAAACTCCTGGGAAGCAGGGTAGAACATGCCATTTTACATGGTTTCTATTCTGCTCAATACCTCGACACCACTTCTTCCAGAACCATCTGCATTTTGGGCTACCTGGACAAACAAGGGCTGACAGAATCCTGGGGACTGACAAAATTCCTCTTCCCTTCTGGCAGGCAATGCCTGGACTCTGCTAGAAGTGATCCTGGGGAGATGTCCCCTTGTCATGACAGAGGAAAGGTAGACTCTCAACCATTCTGCTCTAGGAAGAGGTGAACACTGGGGTCTCCAAAGCGAGCTGAAGTTCGGTCCTGCTGAAGCTTTGCTGCCACCAGTGGATAGTTTTGCCACAAAGTTTGCAACTTTGACTAAGAGGCCAACTCAGGCTTGCAGTTAATTTATAAATTTATGGGTGTATAATGCCCATATGTTCTGCTACCTAGCCCAAAGGAACTTTACTTTCACTTGGAACAACTGCTGTCTTTAAGACCACAGAATATAAACTGGGAAAGCATGCCACTTACCTATACATTATGAGAAATAGGGGGTTTTTTTGCATACAAGATGCTGGGGTATGGCAACTTGCTAGACAGAATGGAACTCAGGTGACTCAGCTGGATGAAGCAGCTGAGATGGCTCAGGGGGAAAAAAAAAATCACAGTGAGCAATATTGACAACTGGTTTCTTTGCTACAATGGTAGGAAAAAAAAAAAAACCAACTTAAGAAGTCAGTGTGTGCCTGTAAAGGAGAGAATCTGCAGAGAAAATTGAGCTAGAAAGGAAATACAGGTTGGTGACTACACCTAAATGGGGACAGGATACAGGTGTTTATCACTAGCTCTGGACAAATGACTGCAGCTCATAAATCAGGTTGGGATGGGGCAACAGAAATCTCTCATGTTCTGGATGCTCTGGAGAAATTGCTTGTTTCAGTCAGCACAGCCTGGCAGTGCAGCACTTCACTATTTGCAGTTGTACTAAGTAAGGTGATTGCTCTATTCCTTAGCATAAGGGTTGTGGGGAAAAAAAAAAAAATAAATTACTCTGCCAGAAAAAGAGAAGGATGGATTTAGTGCTGCCTGCTAGAGAAGAATGTTTAGAAGTAATTTATTTTAATGTCCTTGAATACTGCAAGACACCATGAAGGGAGAAGACTGTTTCGATCTACATCCCTAATATATTCAAAATAAAACTAAATTAGTTTAATTTTTAAATGGCAGTATTTATGCTGTTAATACTGAATTGAAGAAATTAATCAAGGAAAACAATAAACACAGCAGGCTGTTGAAAAAGAGAAAGAGTACAAACAAGTTTAAAGACTTTGGAAAAACGGTCAAATTTTAAAGTATTTAATAGCAGGCTTTAAAATTTCAATAAAATTACACTCTAAGGTACTGGATACAACATTTGTGTGCCATATAATAAATGCAGTGCATGCTCTAGAAACAGGCCTGGGTTTTTTTGCATCTTTTAGGCAATACTGGAATAAATATTTTTAAAAGTATATGGAAATAAAATCATAGCATGAAAAAGCAAGCACCTTTGAGAAATGCTCAACATCCCAGTGCTTCATTTTTACAGACTTCAGGTCCTCTTGTTAACCCTACTTAGGTAAAGTTTATGCAATTTGAAGAACACATGCTGAGTATGTCAGGACTTAGTTAAAAAAAGTCAAACCAGTCTTTGCAAGTCTGAAACAAGTCAAACTAAATAGAGAAAAGTAAAGCAAATAAAACTTCCATTTTCATCTTTTTGAGTATTCCCTCCTTCCATTCAGCTTTTAAGGCAGTAAATAATTACCTTTGAGAGGGTCCAACAATTTAAAGAATAACATTGATGAATTAGGAAAGAATGTGAGGAATACCAATCAATCCTAAAGACAGTTTTTCTTCTCCCACCTCAATCCTCCTCGTCCCCCACAAACAAAGGGTTTTCTTCACTGTTGGGATTCCTTTAAAAAACATTCATATTCTTGTCCATTCACACAAAACTCTCTGGGTGAGCATTGTTTTGGGAGGAGTGGGTGGCAGGCCGGGGGCACGGGATGTGGAGAGAACAGATAGGATGTCAGGTGAAGATGGAATGCTGTGCCCTCTCTAACCAGCTGAAGACTCTGCATGATTGTTTTCTTACAAATAAATACCTGTGGGTGTTGAAGCAGCTCAGGGAATCCAGCAAACACACCCTTTCACTCTGCTGTTGTAACTCCACAAAATTTATTCTCGTTTCAAAAGAAATCTTGGCAGTAATACCTGTAGGTGGTTGAGTAATTTAGAGGAAATCTGTCAAATCTACTTCCACTGACTTTAGCAATAGAATTCTGTAATTACTTCCAAAGTTGCCAAATGCAACAATTTACTTTCAGAATAGTCAGAAAGTTCTATACTGAGCTTCCACTTTTTTTTTTTTTTTTAATTTATTTTAACAACTTTTTAATAGGCTTAGTGGAACAACTAACTCGAAGAGTAGACCCAGTAATTGTGCAGCATTTTATTTAACTCTCAAAAAGGAATAAAAAAAAAGTCCATCCTACATGTTGGTAGCAGGCAGGGCTCTAGTGCAAGTGTAATCCCATCCTCACAAGGGTGGACATTTTGCTGTTTTCTTACATAACTCGAAGGGGAGACATCTGAAACTAATCTTGATTCAGTGCTGTCTGTGTAGTACTGTGTGGATTATTGACAGACTGTTTGTGAACAATATAACTGAAGACCTCTTTCCCCTTAACAGATCTATTTCATATTTCTTAGCTGAGAACAACAGAATAATATTGAAGGCTCAGAAATTTATTATGAAGCTATTTATACCAGCAGAATCTCTTAGAGCCCCCAGACACAGGCACACACTCAATTTACTCTGTTTAACAACTTTGTCAACTGAAGTGATCGAGGGTACATTTATTCACTCACAGCTCACAGCAAATGTGATGTAATTTGACTTTGCACAATCCCCAGAGAAGGATAGGTAGCCTGGGATTAACTGAAATAATCTCAGTGTGCCAATATCTATCTCAGACAGATAAAATACAGGAATATAATCCTCTGTCACATTGTTAGAACCTGCTTCCAGCTGATCAGAGTTATTTTTTATGCCACCAAAGACAGCTGATCTGAACTAAGTGTTAGGGCATCCCAGTGTGTGAATTCTAAATGCTAAAAAAAAATTCAAACTCGTACTTCAGTGCAGAGACACATTACCCACACAGGCGTTCTGTGGCACTCCAGTGACAAAACTGATAATAAAATGGAAAGTAACAAATTCCTTTTCCCTTTCCCTCCCTGTCATCACCAAAGAATCCATGTCCTACTTGGATTCACCTGATTATGCAGGAGGCACCTCAGCACAGAAGATATTCAAAAGGTGAACAGGTTTGCGGCCAGTGAGGCTTAAGCAAACAGGAGTGGTAAATACAGTGGACAAAGATGTTGGACCCTGCCATAATTAAAACTTCATTAGTCCCAAACGGTCGCTTAATTTCTAATTTGCAAAAGAATATCATCCCCCATCTGTGCTCTCTTGACTAATATGTAATTTTTTTTAGCATGAACCATATGTCTCCAGCAAACATTGGCCTTCAAACAGGGAGAAAGAGAAAAAAAAAACCAACGCAAGTTCATGGTGAAAAACAATCCAGAAATGACATTCTTAGAGTATTCATTTAACTCCTCGGCACAATTTCGGGCAGATTTCCACCATTTACCCTCCTGTGTTTGTGATCTGTGCAGAAGAAATGAACAATTAAAAGCTGATGATGAAGCACAGGGCAGGGTTAGCAGCTCGTCAGGAAATGACACACGAGTAGCCACCGTAGTTACAATGAGGCTCTGATGCTCAGAAGACAAATGGTTTATAAATTACCACACCAAAGTAGAAGGAAAACCACAGGCAGCATCATTCTTGCTGCTTATAAAAAGGAAACGATTTATTTAGTCACTCTCTTAATAAACAGGCTGTGTCTGAGCTAGCTGCTCACATTAGAATTGTCTGTACAAAGATGTTTTTAATTACCCAGCCTACAGTAATCTCAACCCCTTCTTTTTACTAAAATAAAACACCTAGTGTACTAGACAAGCTCATACTTCATGCCCCTCGACAGAGCTGTTGGTTCTACATCTTTTAAAAATACTTTTCAGAGGAATTTAGGATTTCCAACGATTTCCCTGGGAAGCAAAAGCTTCTCTAGATCTAAATCAAGTTTTGTTTATTCAGAATGCAATATGCCTCTCTCTAGGTTCTATCAATCAGGTGCCATCCATTAGCAGGGTAAAACCCCCTCTATTTAGCATATCAAAATAAATTTCTTACTAGATAAATAGCTCAGAGACAATTCCCCTGCAATGTATGTTTATGAAAAGTCAGCAGGAGCCATTTATGGTCTCATAATACATAAATCAACTGCAAGAAGCCTTGGTCAGAATGGGGAACATCACAGCATTACCTCCCTGTCACTACAAAGCTTCCCTCATCCCCTTTAAGGGTGTCAAATCATTGCAACGATTTTTGTTAGTGGCTGGCAACAACTTCATCTCTTTATGTGATAATTGTTTCTGAGATGCATTTAAATCTTAGGTTGGGATGGAGGGGTGGGGGGGAGAAACCGTGTTGTTACACAATACTTAATGAAAAAGCATCAAATAATTGAAATTGTCTTCCTTTTCCTGCCCTACACTTTTTTGTTGTTGTTGTTGTTGTTTTTTTTTGGCAAGGCAAATGAGCTTGGATAGACACACATGCCACGGAGTGATGTTTGTTTTTTTTTCACTGCAGCTTTTGCTTTTCAGAATAATTGCCTATGCACAAACTCTAGATGGCAACATTGCACTTACTGTATTACTGAAACCAAATGTCACACTGAGTCCCTACGTAGCCTCTTTATCAACATTTTATGTGCCACAGATCTATAGCCTCTTATTATAAGTGTAATGAAGCAGAAGTTATTGAAGCATTTTATTGATTGCTCAGATCACAAGTTTACTGTCATACTGAATTGGCACCTTACTTGCTGAAGCAAACTGCTGACACCTTTTTAAAAAAGTGACAACTACATCTATTTCATGACCAGAAATCCATTTTCATCTCTATCAAGACAAGAATGCAATTTTCACTTCATTTAACTGATGTTAGGCCTGCTCAAGGCATGACACTTAGAAAAAGACACAAGTTTAAGGTTCTTAAAATACTTCTGGTAACTAGAATGCAGCTCAGCTGTGGGAAAAATTTCAAGCCTCACTCAAATCTATAAACAGCACAACATTCTAAGAACCACTTGGCTGAACTATCAAGAGGGCAGTTTTCTATTTCAATTTCAGAATTACCAAAACACTATTTTTACATTATTTTAATAAGAAGCCAGGGTGAAACATTACAGCTTTCATATGGGCTCTTGCTCTACACAAAGTTCACTTCAACATGGGATTATTTCTTGAGTGGCCTCCACACAGGTCAAACAGACAAAAAAAAAATCTATTTTTCTGTGACTAATAAAGAAGGAAATAAAGACACTTAACATCTCTTCGACAGCGTGAGTCACTGTCATACAAAATTAGAAAAATAGAAGCTACAAGGAAGAGGAAACAAATAATTTAAGTCTACAAAAAAAGGAGGGGGGATGTTATTGAACAGAAGCTGTGATATTTAAGTTATTTTAATATATGCTTTCATAACCCATAAAAACACAAATATAAAACTGCGTTGAATTGGAAATCAAGTTAAGGATTTTGATGAAGTTCTTGTTTCCTTCAAAAAAAAAAATCTAATAATTATTCTGCTGAGTTTGCCACAATATAATCTGATTTTCTGCAAACAGCATTAGAAAGAGAGTTCATTTGGTATAAATTTCTGATAACTCTGTAAACAAGCCTGGGTGTAGAAATTATAGGAAAAAAACATAGAGTTTAAAAATATTTTTAAAAAGTGTATTATTTTATCAGTTTCTGCCAGGCAACCCCCCCCCTGAAAAATTATTACACCTACAAGCTGGTTTGTATTTTAGTCATACGAGGAAGAAAGAAAACAAGCCATTAAAATTCTTTCTGAACAACGTAATCTGTGAAAACCAGCTGAAAAGTAATGACAAATATATTCCTTATAAAGTACAAAATAAAAAGTTATGGAACAAAGCTTTTTGTTTGTGTCTCACAGAGCTCTTGAGTCAGCAGTTCCAAAAGAACAACACAAGAAAACAGAAGAAATACCGACTTTCTTTTTCCCTTTGTTCTGGTGTCGGCAGTATTTCAAATTTTTTTTTTTAAAAAAAATCAGTAATATTTTTGTGGATCTGCGTAGAAAAAAAATGAGGGAGCCCCCTGAATGATGTTGCTCATTCCCATGGCTTAGAAAAAGTGTCAGCCATGCAGTTTGGAGCAGGGCACTGCAGCTTGCCCTTCCCATGGCCGAAATGGCGAATAACGCCGTCGGTCAATAATTTTATTCCCTTCTGTTTTCTTGGGGGTGTTTTGCACGCTGGCTCCATGACTTCAAGGCGATGCAATTCGCCCTGGCTCCCATGATTAATTACTGTTACTGTAAGTTCTGCTAGACCGAGCTAATGAACATTCAGCGCAGTTTCCTGTCACTTCTCATCCCGGCTCGGCCCCCTCTTCCCCAACATAAAACACCCACCTGAGTGAGAATGGAAGCACCAGCTACGCCTGTGAACCACCACTTTCAGCTTCTGCTGAACCCTTGCGAGCAGCTCGTGCTCAAAAACCACCTAAACACTGAAAGGAACTTGAGCGCCTCAAACACTTACACACCTGGGTTTCCCCCGCAATAAATTCCCACCGCGGCAAGGCGCCGTCCTTTCCCTTTACCTGTTGGCGCGACAATTTAATATTATTTAGCCCGGCGCAATTCGAAATGAAGGGAACGTTTAAAAACCATTAATATCATTTTAAAGAGGTATTTGGAGGCCTCTCTTTTGGCCTGTGTTTGGCCGCGCTAGGCCGGTGAGTGACAGCCTCCCTGCTTGAAGCGCGCAGAAAGCACAGCCTTCCCTCATTCACTGCCGGCACTGTGGCCTTTTCACACGTTCCCTCTCCGCAGCGGTGTTTGTCCCCAAACACTGAGGCCCGGCACAATGGCATTCCTGCTCCGACACCCCCACCGACAGCCCCAGGACCGAGGGAGAATGCTAATGAGCTGGACATCCCCCACCTCTGAAAAGTGTTCAACTGCATCCCCAGCCAGCAGACGCGCCGCCGCTCCCATTGTCGCGGCTCGCCCCGCGTTCCTTTTGGGCAAGGCTTCTTTCCCTCCGACTGCTTTTAGGAGAAATCGTAGAGGCTTGGCCAAAAAAAAAAAAAAAAATTTTAAAAATAAGATCTTACTTGCTTTCCTCCAAATGCGTGCGTTATATATAAAATTAACTGGTTTTAACATCCCCCCCCTGCCAGATATATTTGGGGATCCCAGGAATTCCAACAGACGCCTACGCAGCGTGTTTAAAGCAGCAAGGCAAAAGGCTGACCTCTGAAATATTAATAGTAGAATAATTTTAACCAAACAGGTGTTAAATTTATATATTTTTATTTTTGTTTTTGTTTTTATTTTTGTTATTATTTTTTGGGGTATGAGAAAACTGCATTTTACGGTCCCAGAATTCATGGCGTTAAAATGTCAACCTAAGCTTTGCTGAGATTTTAGGAAATCTTAGAGCCCATTGTGTGCATATGCAGCTGAAATTAGAAAGCAAAAGATAGAGGGGTTTTGTGGTATGGTGTTGATACATTTTTTTTTTTTTCCTTTGTGCTTTTTCATTGATTTAAAGAAAAAGTAAAACCAGTAAAAGCTCAAGTATTCCCTCGGTTTTACCTGGTTTACTTTGCCTGTATTAATTTCAGGGAATACTTTGAAGAACACTTCCTGTCCTCTGTGGAAGGCTAAGGGGCAGGAGCTCCTCACCGTGCCCTTCTCTGGGGCACGAAGCAACAGTGACAGAAAGACAACACTTTTTTTAATCCAATAAATGCCTTTTTCGACTGAAGTCCAGATGGATTTAACAGAAGTACATCTATTAGCATATTATTTATTATATGTGCTACTCGATTTCAGCGGACAAACCAAAGTGCCTTAACAGAGTAATACTGAATCAAAGAACATCACTTTTAAAAAACCTGCTTTCCCCTTTGATTTACACGAAAATCCCAAGCAAATACAAACAATTCAGGCACCAAAACAGCGCAGAGACAAACGGAAACCCAGCGAATCTATTGAACGCTGCCAAGCAGTGGCTGGATGTTTCCATAGTGGTGTGAATCCTGCACGCAGTCAGTCACCCCAGCAGTGCACTGTCAGGCCCCAGCACACCAGGACAAAGTGAGAGGATTTCCCCTGAATGTCTTGGCTGGTTATTAATGTGCCTCTAACCTTGCATCACACCACAAACTCGCTTCAGGCAAGAGGGTCGACACAGACAAAGCAGTGCCAGAAGACAGTGAGAGAAGAATTGTTACACCCACAGCAGAAATAACCCCCAGTCACTGTAATGACTGCCTTTATGTTCTGCACTAACACAACTTCAGTCAGGAAATGGCTGCAAAAATTAACAGAGGGACACTTTACACTGAATTATGCGTTGTATCTTATCTTTGAAGTAATATAACTCAACACAAGGTTTTGGCGCGTTAACTGCACAAAAGATTTAACACCCTCGTGCTGTAAAGTTTTCATTTAAGCACTTAATTCGGTTTGGAGTGTTTATTAAATTATTTTAATCATAAGGTTTTTGTAGACTTGCACAGCTGTACTGACATTTAGCCTCGTATTCTGAACTCCTAGAAGTTACAAACGTCCGAGCTGATTATATGAGCATATATCCATATGCAAGGCTTTCATTATAAAGAATCATTTGTCTTCAGAAGAGGTTTCAAATCTACTAAAATTGTTATATTTTTCTTGTCATTTACAATTTCCCACTGAACACTGATGGATAATCACCAGAGGAATGATTAGCATGAGCTAATTTACTGAAATGTCTTTATATGTTTTTTACAGAAAAGAGTGAAAAGTAGTCAATAAGTGACTTTCATGTGAATTTCTATTTAGAAACTCTATTGCCTGTTTTGTTCAACTAATTGCCATTACACTTGCTAAATCCTTGGATGCATTACATATCTTTGCATTTATCTAAGAGCTTATATTATGTTTTAAGGCACTGGAAAGTAATGGATTTCGGTTCTGTGGCTTTTGTGACAGGCAACATCATCTTAAAAGGGTAGAATTACCAACCAAACGTGTAAAGATATTCCCCACTTTTTAATATATCACTCTATTAAATAGATAATCTGCCTCAAAAACATTCTGAAACAATCTTTTTTTTTCTTTTTTTCNACATTCTGAAAAAAGTTTTTTTTTTTTTTTTTTTCTTTTTTCTTTTTTCTTTTCTGCTTGTTTCTCTTTCACGCCCTCTCTCGTTTTTTGTTTTTGTTTTGTTTGATTTCTCCTTGCCGGCCACTGTTAGCTCTGGAGAGGAGCGGTCTCTCCCAAGTCAATTCCCAATTCTCCGGGTGGATCTGGCAGCAGGAGGTGCTGTATAAACAGCGGCACTCCTCCTCTCCTCCCCCTTCCTCCCCAGCCCGGGAGCTGCTCTCTCTCTGCTGCACTCATCCTTAACTCTGGGGCCAGCAGCAGCTTTAAATCTCAGCTTCCTCCCTGCCTGGTTAATTTCTGGGCAATACTTTGCCTCCTGCTTTCATGAAGTATTCACCCAGACCTTAAAAATATCTGCATTCCAAAACACAGAAATGAAATTTTGTTGCTGTGCTCAGCAAGATCAGTGTTTTCTCACTCGCGTTTTCCTAAAATTTGAGTAATTTAAAAAAAAAAAAATCACCTCATTGCTCCCAAACTGTCAGACAGGATCTTGAGTATCTGGTTTTCCATTGCTTTTTCAAATTAAAAATGCAGGTTGTTTGACAGCACATGTATAGAAATTAAAGTAATGATGTTTTTAAAATATGACACACTTATTTAATTTTCCTTGACGCCTTGCCAACTGCACTTAGAATTGTTTTATTCATTTATTTATTCATAAGGTGTTTCAACTAAATCCCTATTTGAGTTCTGTAGGAAGACCTATGAGACCTGATTCAAAGCTGCCTGTGCAGAGCAGCAGTGAGAACTGATGGCTTGAGAGAATTTCCACAGGAGGAACAATGCAACACATGACATCCCACACCACCAGAGAACACAATTAACTCCTCTATTGTGGGCTCTGTAATTACAGGACAAGCACTTGGTTCTCCTAACTGCAGCTCCTCTCCAGCATGTGCCACACTTCTTTGTGACACCCTGCCAAGCGTTGCCTTTTACACAGTCATGTAAAAAAAAAAGTACATTTGAAAATAAAGACAGACAAGCAGGCTTTTAAAGAGTGGGACAACTCACCTGTTTGCAAGACTTTGCAGTCGTTGGTGCAGGGCCAATAGAACTCCTTGGATGTAAATCTTTGCTCCTGGGAGGCTGAAACCTTCTCTCTTAAAGACCCAAGCAGGTCCATATAAAGGTGTGATGACATTTTGCAGGCAGCTGTCAAGCAGANAAGGGAAGGGAAGGGAAGGGGACCACCAAAATCTGGTTTTACGAGCAATATGATATAAAATAAAATGAAATAAATCCATATAAAGCACACCTGTGAACAATGCAAACAACACTATACACACAATTTCTCCATCTACTCAATTTGTGGTCATAAAGATTCACAGTAGCTATATCAGTATAAATGGTGGATTTCCTAGGTACATAAAGACTGACAGAGAANAAAAAAAACCCCAAAACCAAACCATCAAACAACCAGAAGAAAATGCATTCTTTTGACCCAACTGAAATATACAGCCTCTAACACAGCCTCGGCGTCAGAACTAACTCTTAATATCTATTATTTATATCTGACCTGGGTTAAGTCTTGGCAAAAGCAACTCCTGCATTTCTAGTGGCCACCATGAAGGATGTATTTATGTGGAGACACCCCCCATGAAAGGCTCATAAGCGCCGTGAGCACACCTGAGTAGCTCTGAAGTGTGCCTAACTAGCTGCGCGGCGTGTCGTGGTGTGCACTGATTGCCTTATCTTCTCATTTATCACAGATGAGTTGGAACCAACCTTGCTGAAACCCACTTGCATTGTCCTGATAAAATTGCAAGATCCATGTGGTTTGTTTTTGTTTTTTTTTTTTTTTCTGTGCACAGTTTCCTGTTGAGGGGCTGACTTACACCCACAGTATTATGAAGGGTAACGCTCGTAAAACAGAATCAACACTCCCTCCCATAAGCTGTTTTAGTGTAACCTTCCCATTGCCACCACCTAAAAACCAACTTCTAACAAATAAAAACTGCTCAGAGTAGCTGGTCAATAAGGAGAAAGGTCAGATGAAAAGAGAAATAAAATTGATTCATGGCAGTGCTCGCAACAAGATTTTTTTTTCCTTCTTTCCTCAGATTTCAAATCGCTGCAAAGGTTGAAAGGATTCTCTCAAAGGGACCTAATGGCAACATGGGAGATAAGTAAGGAATTATTATTTTGGCTTCAGGCATTGCTAAGGTGCACTGCTCTGCACACATTTCTGTATGAAATACATGGGCCTTTCTTTTACAAGAAAATAAAATAAAATAATATTAAGTAACATTTCAGGGGAAGGGAAGGGAAGGGAAGGGGACCACCAAAATCTGGTTTTACGAGCAATATGATATAAAATAAAATGAAATAAATCCATATAAAGCACACCTGTGAACAATGCAAACAACACTATACACACAATTTCTCCATCTACTCAATTTGTGGTCATAAAGATTCACAGTAGCTATATCAGTATAAATGGTGGATTTCCTAGGTACATAAAGACTGACAGAGAACTGCAGATTTCTTCAGAAAAAAAAAAAAACAGAGGAGGTGAATTACCCTTTCTGTATTTTATTAGAATAGGAGATGTGTTCCATTTGGGTATGGCAAATATTGAGCCTCAATAGCTGTTCACTCAGCTGTGAGAACAGAGTCTGAACCAAGGCCTCAGTTAAGAAACTTTAAGAAAGTTTAAGAAACTTAACTCAGTTAAGTTCTTTAAGAACTGGAGACATTTGGGCAGACAAAGAAGGACCATTTCATATGGTTAAATCTATCTTCAAGGATAAATAAATAGGCTATCATGCAACAGACTGTATTTTGCCTCTGCTAAAGTCAGTGTATTTTAGGAATTATGGTTAAGCGAAAATGTGTTTATTTTTGTGAAAGGCATTACTTTTTAAAAAATCATGTTTAAGTCCAGGTCTTCTGACTTCCACAATGTCATGATAAAATTTGATAATCTAGTCAGTAATTGTATGTATTTTCACATAAATGCTCCTGAGAGCTTCCATATACACTTCTCTTTTAGATACATTTCTCTTTTATCTGAAAGGCTTCACAAAATGAGACTGAGGATTCACTGAACAAGTCAATATGCATGTTAACCCACTCTTATGATTACCCTAAAGAGTAATACTGCAAGACTTTTTGAAAATATGTAATCAAAGCAAAGACCCCAAACCAGAACACCACCAACAGACCATTAAATATTTGCTTTTAAAACCTGATTTCTCAGGATATGGCCATGCAATTGAACATGAGCAAAACTTATCTCAAGTTGACAATAAAGTGAATTAATAGTTTTTCAGACTATTCTAACAATGCACTTCTTATCACAGGAGTCAGACATTAAATTAAGTAGATTAGGTGAGATAATGAATGAGATTTGACCAGGAACACTGGTAGGGGTGAATTTAATTCAGTGAATGGCATCAGAATTAAATCTATGTTTCATATTATGTGATGAGGAGTGCTTATACTCTTACCTAATTTCAACAAAATAAAAGGATGAAAATCTGATCCCAGTGATGTCTTTGGAAGGTTTACAAATAACTGAAGTGAATATAGTTTTTATTCAGCACTTTTTGACTTAGTTACCATGGGATAAACTTCACAGAAATGAAGACCAAGACAAGTAGTGCAGATTTTCTGAGTGTGTGAGTAGACTGAAACACAGCTGTGGAAATACGTTTGTATACTGGCATTGAATGTTACATTTGGAACAGCAGTTATAATACTTACAATAATTTAGTTTTACCATCATTTTTTTCACCACCAATAATTTTAACATCAGTATAATGCAGCAGTATTGATCCACTTTCTCTGAAGGTAGTGACCTTCAGGACCAGAGAGGGAGAATTCCAAGATCTGCTGGGGTAGCTTGGAATTTAAAGATTCAAAGTCATCTCTTTCAGACACACCTGGCACCCAAATTACTCAGCAACACTGAGTATCAGACCCAACAAAATTTTTATAAGCAATAACCATTTCCATGAACATCAGTTGACTTTATCCATATAGGTATTTACTTCATTCCACACTCAACCTTATTGTTTCTGGATTCATAGTCTCAAAGTGCTTGTATTCTTTCTTCTTTTTCCCCCTTCCCCCATTCTTTTGACCTCCTTTACAATAATCAAAATATCAGTGGTATTAAGTTATTAAGCATTCACTAAAGTACAAAAATGTGTGCCTAGAAAGTTGAAGGAATAAAGGTAGAACACCAGAGCAGTCACATCAGAAGAGTATACTTCCACTCAAATATTCCATAACTTTATTCTGTGTGGTGATTCCAGAAGGTATTCAAAGAAAAAATTCCTTGAGATAAAAAAAATAAAATCACAGTTGTCCAAAAATTCTCCCTAGTTTAGGAACATCTATGTTGTTCTTATTTGGAACTGATGTAGGTATACAAGAGTAGCTTCCAAAGAACAGCTACCTACTTCCAGACTTGCACACATTTTGGTTACTTACCTAAAACAAAAAAGGGCTTCATCTGAACTAACATCTTTTAAAAACTGAAGGAGTACTGTAGGAGAAGGGAATCCAGGTGATTGCCCCAGATAAGTCACAGCTGTGTTAATTACCCAATTCAGCCTCACCTCTGATGAGTCCCAGCTGTATCCAATAAAGGTGAGTGTGATAAAAGGGACTGGGTGAGCTGGGGAGGGGAAGCATGAAGGCGAGGGACCTTGAGGAAGAGGGAGCAAGAGCATTATGAAGAAGCTAGATCCTGAGGAGAGAATCCTGCTCTGAGGTCAGTTTGGGGCTGCAGTCAGAGGCTGTTGCTGGAACCTGCAGGCACAGTCTGGCTGGGGAAAAGCTGCAGTCAGAGGCTGCACACTGATCCCTGCAGTCACAGTCTGGCTGGGGAAAAGCTGCAGTCAGAGGCTGCACACTGATCCCTGCAGTCACAGTCTGGCTGGGGAAAAGCTGCAGTCAGAGGCTGCACACTGATCCCTGCAGTCAGAGTTCAGCAGGAAATAAGCAGCAGCCAGAGGCTGCAAGGGAAACCCCCAGCAGGAGCTGCTGCAGGCAGAGTCAGGGAATGGTTGGGGTCAGGATGGCTGAGCTGTACAGAGCAATGAGCCAGGGCCCTTTCCATGCTGTGATAAACAAGGAGTCTTTGTCTGGGCTCCTTTCTACCCTCTAACAAGAGAGCTGCTGCAACAGAGTATCAGCAATGACTTCATAAAATATCTCCCAATTCCCAGGAGTGCTTTGGTATTGTGGTTTTACACAAAACAGTCTGCAAAGCCAGGTGAGAAGAGCATACAGACAAAATTTCCAAAGTATTTGCAAATTTATTGTGATGTGTTCCACAGCCCATTGCAGCTGATCAAACATGACAAACCCTGAGCTATGAGGAAAGTCAATAATAGCATTGACCACAGCAGAAGAAGATAAATCTAACCCCTGCAGGAAAGTGCATGGGCTGACTTTCAGGAGCAACTCATCATGATGTGTCTTTCAGGAGGCTAAAGAGCAAAGGAAGGTAGTTTTATGTTGTGGAAAACACTTCAAATTATAGGCCACATCCCTTTTCTTTATACTTTTATGCAGAATTTAAAATACTGCATTAGAACCAAACTGGGTTGTGGTGGTTTTTTTTTAATTAGTAGTTTTTCCCATTGCAGCAGTCACATCTGCTAGAGAGTCAACAATGGATAAAAAGGAGAACCCAAGGAACTTTGCTCATCAGCTAAGCTGAGCAGTGTAAAGACACCTTTATTGTTTTTATTCTCCCCCTTATTGATTTTTGACTCTAAATCACATGACAAACATCGAATTTCCTTGAAGAAAATAATTGTTTGACAGTGTAATTTTACACTTCTCTGAAGAAAAGAGGTGTGAAATTTTCCCTAAAACAAAACCCAGGGTTTTTAAATTGATGTGGAAAATAGCATGATTCCACCATTGCAAATGAAAGAGAAAAATCTGGGGTTTTGTTTTGTTTGTTTTGGTTTTTTTGTCTTGTCTTTAAGCTTGCTAAAAGTTATAAGAGTGTACTGTTTCTCAAATTGAATGACAGAAAGTATGAAATCCAGTAGGGTATCCACAAAAGGTAAGCTAATTGTTAAGGAATGGGAAAATCACCCTCTGGCAATTTGCAATCATCATCAGTGGACTGCAAAACACTAAAAGCAAACCCCCCCCAAAATTCAGTTTAACTTTGTTCTTACTTAGACCCATGACCTTATTGGAGCACAAACATAATTTTTTGTGATGTTATTTCTCATAATCATTTTTTATTATATTATGCTGAGTACTTTTCTCCGCCAATTTCTCTTGGCAAATAAGTTACCAAATAGCAAAAACATTTTTTGAGCAAATAACAGTATCAGAACAACTAGACATAAATCATCAACATTTTTTTTCCACTAGGGGAAACAACGACCTTTCAGTATGACCAAAATATTAGAAATTCTTTTTGTGCTTTCTAGTGACAAGGCTTTTTTCCCAAAGGTACTTTGGGATTTCCAAAATGCCTTGTACACCGTGTGTGTATATAAAAATATATATATATATGTATATATATCACTGAGGGCATAATATTCAATTAGTTCTCGCAGTGCTCCATGTTTCTAATTTCTGGCAACCATGATGCAGTTCCTTGTCCAGAGCAACTGGCACGCATTGTCCAAAACTGTAATTTGCATAGGGAAACTGAATGATGGAGAACATGGCATTTTCTTCTGTTGCTGGAATTACATCGGGGTGTTTTTACTCAAACAAAAACTAATCGAACAGCTGCTGCGTACTTTTGTTTCTATGCTCCATGTCAAAACCCTCTTGTCCCCAAGGTACTTATGAGAGATGCTTTAGCAGTCATTTTCTTAAATACTGATGCCCATCCGAATTTGGGTTTTTCCACCATTGAGCAGAATGACAAGTACACGATTGCTGTACTTAAAGCAATCTTTCACAGCTGCTTCGCTTTTCCAGTGATCCCATTAAATTGACGGCATATGCCTGTGGGGTCTGCAGTGTTACAATTCTGCTGAACAAGATGTTGATTGTAAACTACAAATTCATACAACACAACTTGGCCTTTTGTGGGTGGTTTTTTTGTTTTGTTTTGTTTTTTTTGGTGGGAACCCCTCTTCTGGTCATCCTTCTGCTTGTTTTTTTTTTTTTACCTGAGCAAAATCTAGTTTAAAGCCTTTGTCCGTCGCTGTCGTCTTTACTGAGCTCCTGGTCGTGTTAATATTTTAGAAGTGCAAACTCTAACCCTTGGTAGGCATGAAAGCCTATGAAGTCTCCTCAGTTCCTAAAATGAGCATGAGTCATGTCTCTCTTGAACTGAACGAAGTAGCTGTGCATTAAATATGCTGGCACATCTTCTGCTTGAGCAAGTGGACCGAAATGGTGTGAATTGTTAATGCCTTGCTGCTTTGGTTCACGGCTTGTGATTGATCATTTGTAACTATATCTACTCCTTGTTCCATGAAATCAAGTATGGAGTAATGGGTTCATCAGATTTTTGGGTTAAATTGAGAGTGAAGAGGTACTGTGTGTGGAAATAAGAGTTGCCATGTTCGGGGCTGGCCTTGTAACAGCATGGAATCTAAAGGCGATATTCAAAACCACTTCACTCATCATACGCTTACTGATTCTGAATAGGGTCCATTTGCAGGGGACATTTGGTAGTTTTCCAATACACTTTATGCCTCTTTCTTCACTTCTACCACCCTGCACAT
>VWYO01027378.1:80591-115148 GCA_013400275.1 Rhadina sibilatrix | reverse complement strand
TTTTTTTTTAATTTTAGCTGTAGTTACAGTATCTTCAATGCTGTTCTAGCAGTCAAAGTCATGGAACTCTTTTGAAGGTGCTGCCTATCACCTAAGCTAAAAATCCATCTATTCCCTCCATTTGCCCATTTCTGCACGTATTTGCTGTGTTTAGGCCCACATGCCATATTTCTGAGCCAGCTTTAACTCAGAATCCCTTTCTTTAAAAGAGAGAATAGAAGACAGGAAAACATGCAAATACATGACAGTTTCTGACAATGGGGTTCAAGGTCCTCCTCCAACAGTTGTACTTTCCAATCCTTTACAACTAAAGGTTCCTTACTTTTTAGTAAGGAAGTAAACTTACTTTCTTAAAGTTTCCTTACTTTTCTAGGCAGTTGCTCAACTGAATATGATTCTCTAAAATAGGTTTGAGAGAATCAGGTTTGAGTTTAAGCTGGACAGTATTTTTAGACATTTTCTGGACTTTGGTGAGACAGAAAAACAGTTTCATACACTTACTTTCAAATATAAAACTAAAAAGAAATCACTATGTATCTTGTGTCTTCTTTCAAATTTTCTAAGCATTCTTGACATTCAGTTTTAATTGCATAAGGATAGGTACTTTCAGCATGAAAATTCCTTCAATTAATTCTGAATCCTCTCTGCTCCAGATCAATGTACTGATTGCTGTGTGGTGGATGAGGAGTTGACTAAGCAGAGATGGGAGGAAAACTGTGAAGCTTGTTCAGCCTGGTAAATCTGCTTTTTTGAGAACTGCAACAGAGAGTGTGTGTGTTCAGTGTGCCTTTCTCCCATTCCTTCAGTGACACAAGTCTAGCAGAAGTGAAGGGAGAAAGTCATCCCCTTTTTCAGGGTTTCAGAACACAGAAAATCAAACATCCTTCAGTCTCAGGGCCTCGGGCCTCCCTGCCAAGCTACCACCAGATTTGATAGATTCACATACCTCTGCATAACTGGCCCACTTTTTCATGACTAGGTAAAAGCCTGAAAAGAAATATTTACTGATGACAGAGAGGTGAGCACACTTTTCACACAGCAGCAACAGTCTGCTGAGCCTTTGGTTATTATACATTGAAAACCCCCATGTTTTAATAGTTTCTTTTAAATTATGCTAGGTCAGTGACACTTCTAAGGGAATAATGTCTCAAATAAATAATATTTGTGTTCAAGGGAGAAGAAAATGCTCTGCTTTTTGGTGATTTGGTGAACTGGTGTTGTTCCAGATCAGGGAGGTGTGCTAGGAAATCAAGACAGGATATTGGACTATGTGAAAGTCCAGTCTGATACAGTACTGTGATTTTTTTTATGGCAATTTGGCTTTGTTTTTAATTCACCAGCAAGAAATAATATTTCTTTTAAAATTACTTGACTGGATGAAAATGCCGTTCTGAAAATTTAAAAATATTTCTGGGTTTTTTTTTACTTGCTGTTGCATTGATATCTGTCACACCAATTTGCAGTTCATTTGAAATGTGCTGACTTTTTGTTGTGGTTTAACCCCTCAGCCAGCAACCCAGCCCCGGGTGGCTGCTCACTGGAACCCCAGCAGTGGAACAGAGGAGAAAATGGAAAGGGTTGAAGCCACAAGATTCATGGGTTGAGATAAGGACAGTTTAACAGGGAAAGTAAAAGCCATGCACACAGAAGGAAAGGAAAAAATGGAATTAATTCACTGCTTCCCAAGGGCAGGCAGGAGTTCAGGCATCTCCAATAGAGCAGGGCCCATCACAGGTAAGGTTTGGGAAGATGAGCACCATCACCCCAAATATCCCCCTTTTCCTCCTTCTTCCCCCCACTTCATACACTGAGTGTGATGTCCCATGGCCTGGACTCTCCCTTTGGTCACTTGGGGTCACCTGTCCTGGCTGTGTCCCCTGCCACCCCCCCAGGCACCCCCAGCTCCCTCACCAGTGCAGCTCACAAAAAGCAGAGCAGGCCTTGGCTCAGTGCAAGAACAAAAACATCTCTGTGTTATCAGCCCTGTGTTCAGCACCAACCCAAACACAGCCCCACACCAGCCCCTGCAGAGAAAATTAACTCTGCCCCAGCCCAAACCAGCACACCTTGACTTGCATATAAACACAGAGCTGTCCCCTTGCCCCCAGCTCCCCTTCCTCCCACAAGGCAGCACACGCAGGCTGGAATTTTCCCAGCAGTTTTTGTCTTGCAGGCTCATTTGTTTCTTTCCACTCCCTTGCAAACCTCTCCTCTTGTGCTATGTGCAGTAGATCAGTCTCCAGAAACTATTCCAGATTAAAACTGATGACTTCAGCTGCTTTATTTTTGGCATAGATCATCTTTCCTGTGTGGCTCACTGAACGATGGAGCAGAATCCTTGCACTGGCCAGGGAGCTGCAGAAGTCCTGCAATGACAGGGCACAAGTGGTGGAGACTTCTTTTAGCAACAGCACTTGAATACACTGGTTTGGAACACACTCAAAACTAGTCTCAGCCACTTTTGCCCTGTCATGTTGGACATCCACAGCTCCCTGGCCAGCCAACCTTTATAGGCAGCTCACATATCTATGAGCAATCATGGATATCAGTTTAATAATTCATTTTTCTGGGTCAAGACATCTCTGTGGAAAAATCCCAAAGATTGATTAATGTTTTGCTGTTTTTTGGTTTTTGGTTTTTTGTTTTTTTTTCTGTGATGTTCAGAAATTACTGCTGAACTTTTTTGCTGCAGTGTACAGACAAGCTTGGTCCGTGTGTTTTGATTATCCTCATCATACTGAAGGAATTGTGGATGTTCTAGTTAGACAAGAGGTTCTAAGAACATTTACTGCTGAATAGTTATTATTCATTATCATATATATTTGAATGCAATATCTTGATATCTATTGGCACCAATATTGACAGCAATACAATTCATTTTACATTACAATATTTTTGTAATATACATTTTATATGTACATTACAAAAATATTCCTCTATCAAAGACAACATCAGGAAACTAAGAGACAAATGGTTTTCCATTAACTGTGCCAGATGTAGTTACATAGTCCTTTTGGGTATTATTTTAGTGGGTGAAAACCATAGGATAAATAGAACAGTTCATTTGGAGGGGACCTACAATGATTGTATTGTCCTACAATCTTTAAACCCCCCCCAAACCTGGAGTACATAATTCAGAGGGGACTGAACACTAATATTCCAGGCATCCAAAATTCCTTATGTGCAGTGCAAATTGTTGCAAAGTTGTTAATCAACTCTAGGTTTGACAAGCACTTAAAATTTATTTTTAAAAACTTGTTTCAAACATATTATAGAATAATAATAGGAAGAAGAAGAAGAAGAATGAGGCAGTATAAAGCATATATGTCACAATTGTTTTGGGACAAATACACTGGCCCTTCTAGACTTGCCTGGAAACAAATTCTTTTAAAACCTGCTGAAGTGTCTAGAAGATGTTAAAAGGCTTTACACAGGAAAAAAAGAATTCTTGTACATAGAAGAACTGCAGAATATGTCTATAGTGTCATATCTTTTAAAGACAAGCATTTTAACTACTGAATATTTATAATATCAAGCCAAATCAAAAATGACTGTATTTGCAAACTAAAATTGACTCTGTGTGCATATAAGACATATACCCCTGGCCTCAGGTAATCTCAGAAATTACCTGCCTTAGCTGTAAATCCTCAGATTACATGCTATTAATTAGCACACACAGAAGCAGGAGAAGAAATAGGCATCATCAGAAGCAAGGTGGCTGCTAGGCAAAGACAAGCAGGTTAATTAGCAAGGGGGATTTCTGAAAAGAGGGAGCAGGGAAGTGAAATTTCCCTTCCCTCACCTGAACGCACATGTAATCCCTGCTTTGTTGAATTCCAAGGCTTTATCATTTAAGGGATTTTTTTTTTTTCTTGCTTTTCTTAAGTCACAACCTATAACTGTACAAAAGCAGTGCCACTGCAGTACCAGTGAATACACTTTGGAGATCATTAATTCAGACATGCTAATCAACAAAGGTTGCCTTTCCCATTTGATTTTGGGAGGCAGCATTCTCATAGTTATCATGCCCTGTACAGTCCTTAAGCACTAAAATTCTAACAGAGGTGTTCTCAGTAATGTTGATGACAATGACACATTTGGTTTTTCTTTTTCTTGACACCACCATGAGGAACCAGCCCATTCACTGTCCCAGTTACTTTCTTCACCAATGACAGATGGTCTGAAAGGAAAAAGGAAAAAAATAAAACAAAATAAAATAAAGTGAATATTTGNCCTGTGTTCAGCACCAACCCAAACACAGCCCCACACCAGCCCCTGCAGAGAAAATTAACTCTGCCCCAGCCCAAACCAGCACACCTTGACTTGCATATAAACACAGAGCTGTCCCCTTGCCCCCAGCTCCCCTTCCTCCCACAAGGCAGCACACGCAGGCTGGAATTTTCCCAGCAGTTTTTGTCTTGCAGGCTCATTTGTTTCTTTCCACTCCCTTGCAAACCTCTCCTCTTGTGCTATGTGCAGTAGATCAGTCTCCAGAAACTATTCCAGATTAAAACTGATGACTTCAGCTGCTTTATTTTTGGCATAGATCATCTTTCCTGTGTGGCTCACTGAACGATGGAGCAGAATCCTTGCACTGGCCAGGGAGCTGCAGAAGTCCTGCAATGACAGGGCACAAGTGGTGGAGACTTCTTTTAGCAACAGCACTTGAATACACTGGTTTGGAACACACTCAAAACTAGTCTCAGCCACTTTTGCCCTGTCATGTTGGACATCCACAGCTCCCTGGCCAGCCAACCTTTATAGGCAGCTCACATATCTATGAGCAATCATGGATATCAGTTTAATAATTCATTTTTCTGGGTCAAGACATCTCTGTGGAAAAATCCCAAAGATTGATTAATGTTTTGCTGTTTTTTGGTTTTTGGTTTTTTGTTTTTTTTTCTGTGATGTTCAGAAATTACTGCTGAACTTTTTTGCTGCAGTGTACAGACAAGCTTGGTCCGTGTGTTTTGATTATCCTCATCATACTGAAGGAATTGTGGATGTTCTAGTTAGACAAGAGGTTCTAAGAACATTTACTGCTGAATAGTTATTATTCATTATCATATATATTTGAATGCAATATCTTGATATCTATTGGCACCAATATTGACAGCAATACAATTCATTTTACATTACAGTATTTTTGTAATGTACATTTTATATGTACATTACAAAAATATTCCTCTATCAAAGACAACATCAGGAAACTAAGAGACAAATGGTTTTCCATTAACTGTGCCAGATGTAGTTACATAGTCCTTTTGGGTATTATTTTAGTGGGTGAAAACCATAGGATAAATAGAACAGTTCATTTGGAGGGGACCTACAATGATTGTATTGTCCTACAATCTTTAAACCCCCCCCAAACCTGGAGTACATAATTCAGAGGGGACTGAACACTAATATTCCAGGCATCCAAAATTCCTTATGTGCAGTGCAAATTGTTGCAAAGTTGTTAATCAACTCTAGGTTTGACAAGCACTTAAAATTTATTTTTAAAAACTTGTTTCAAACATATTATAGAATAATAATAGGAAGAAGAAGAAGAAGAATGAGGCAGTATAAAGCATATATGTCACAATTGTTTTGGGACAAATACACTGGCCCTTCTAGACTTGCCTGGAAACAAATTCTTTTAAAACCTACTGAAGTGCCTAGAAAGTGTTAAAAGGCTTTGCATAGGAANCGCACATGTAATCCCTGCTTTGTTGAATTCCAAGGCTTTATCATTTAAGGGATTTTTTTTTTTTCTTGCTTTTCTTAAGTCACAACCTATAACTGTACAAAAGCAGTGCCACTGCAGTACCAGTGAATACACTTTGGAGATCATTAATTCAGACATGCTAATCAACAAAGGTTGCCTTTCCCATTTGATTTTGGGAGGCAGCATTCTCATAGTTATCATGCCCTGTACAGTCCTTAAGCACTAAAATTCTAACAGAGGTGTTCTCAGTAATGTTGATGACAATGACACATTTGATTTTTCTTTTTCTTGACACCACCATGAGGAACCAGCCCATTCACTGTCCCAGTTACTTTCTTCACCAATGACAGATGGTCCGAAAGGAAAAAGGAAAAAAAAAAAATAAAAATAAAGTGAATATTTGGCTTCAAAATCAAAAAGGGACACATCATGCTGCCCTTTCCCTACTACCTTAAAAATCCACACTGGCCTGTCTCCACTTAGAGGCTGGTATTTTCTGAAATGCTACCACCAGCTTCCCACTAACCGTGACATAAGCTGTAGCAAGCTGTCTGCAGTGATAGCCTGCATAAATCATTGTTCCTGAAGGGAACAGATGTTCAGGGTATGAAAGAGTAATACCACAATTTAGTCATAATTAAAATTCACCTTAGCATGCCTCTATCAGCGAGCAGAGAGGAACGTTTCACTTCTCACCTACAAAAATGAAATGCCTCTCATCTTCTTCTGCTTCAGAAAAATTAAGTCTGAACCTTTTGGACGTTGTTGGAGTTCCACATCTGACACAGCATCATACAAATGACATTTTTATTTCACTTCAACTGTTAGTTTTCTGCTTTTTCCAAACACTAGGAAATGACCTCTAAACGATGCACTGCCACTGCACAAAATGCACTTACAATTAAACCTTCAAAGGGGATTGTTGCACGTTGCATGCAGAAATATCATCAGTAGCCAGCCACAGATCAAACCTGTGCCAATAAACACAATCATTGGACTGGTAACAATTCAGTCTGAGCTGGATATATTTAAAAATTTAGGGGCTGAAGGCCTTTAAAAATTATTCAGTCATCTAAGATCACTAAAATCAGTGGGAGTTAGAGGATTAACTCAGGAAAAAAGATTTGATCCTTAGCCCTGTAACTGCCATTAATGTTAATGGAATGTGTCTATACACATAATTTTGAAAATGTAAGGCTCATACTGCTGTTATTACAGTTGGATTACATTAGATGCATGACAGTTCTTTTGAAAAATTGGTTTCAATTCACAGGTCTTTATATCATGAAGCTACATTATTATAAAATATAATGGATGTGTTGATTGTGTTAATAAATGTCTCTAAATCCACTAAAGTAAAAATGGCTGAGCCTTTCATAGCACTTCAAAATTCTAAGACAAAAAAATTCAATCATCTAATCAGCACTGATATTGGCAATCAATTTGGGAAAAAAAGAAACAACTCTGTTATTAAACCATGGTTTAGTTTCCCAATTAAATATCTTTAGTGACTGTCCATGGATTAGGTCCTCAGTGAATATAAATTAGGTAATTTTATTGAATTCAGTACAGCTCCTGTAACTTGCCAGGACTGAGAATGTGAATTGATAAATTGTTTACCAAGTAAGGGGTTTGTAACCAAACTTTCTTCTTAACAGGAAAGAGAATTTCAAATTTGCACATGAACGATTGTGGTTTGTTTTCTTCCAGGGAGATGTATCTACAGTAGTTCAAGCAATGACTGCAATTTTTAGATGAGGAGCCCAATGTTTCCACTTAATGTACTTTGATTCATCTCACAGAGCAGTTTCAAAGCATGCAAACTGATATCATTTGGATGAAATGAAAGAAATGGATGTGATCCAAAGCCCTTCCATAAGGCCACACTACAGACTCAGGGTATTGCCTTTTAAAATGCATGTAGTGTGGACATTAGCATCCTCTGTACTAACAACTGCTTCCTTCCACACATCTCTTTTCCTGGCACTGGACAACTTGGTAACACAGATGTAGAAGATGTAGTAACAAAATTGTTCCATTTTTCTGCTCTCTTCTCCAGAGCCCTCCCTGTTCCTTGTAGAATTTATGAATTTTGCCTTCTCTCCACTTTTCAAACAGCAGGAATGGGCCCTTGCTGTTGTCAGGAAGTTATTCTATGGTTGCTGTGAAATTTGGCATCTGCACTTGATATGGACTTGTTAAAATCTTCTGCTAATAACCTGAACATTCCCATTGCCACAGATTCCAGCATCAGAGGACTTTGCTGACACTGGCTGTACTGAGGAGTCTCAGGCTCAGAACAGCCTTTCCCACAGAACAGGTAAAACTGCCAGGTAGGATCCAGACAGGTGAAGATCATCCATTTACCTGCCACAGCCAAATGGAACAGTGCTAGATCAGGAAATGCAGAAGTGACACTAACAACTCCATGTATTTCACAGGCCCTATTATTAAGCAATTGAGGAAAGTCTGTTACTGATTTATTATTCATTGAGAGAGCACAAAAGCTTTAGTAAATAAATTTTAGAAGTGGGACTCCTGAAAATTTGTAGGGGATCTCACAGAAGAGCTTGAAATAATCTCCTCTCTACAAGGACACAGATTACAACACAGATAAGAACCACTTATTCATACATTGAAGTTCCTTTTGCTTCATGAATAACAAGTTTTTGAGGACATTTCTCTTATGGACACTGCTTATGTTAATAACCCCCATTTGTTTGAAAAGATTCACTGTATAAGACACCCTGTCCACTCAGCATATGGGATGGCTTGAGTGACTCCTGCTCCTCTCCTGCCATGGATTACAGGTTTCAAGTGATGTGAGACTGCAGCAATGAGGGTGATGCATTTCAGAACTCACAAGAGCAGCAACACATCTTGAATCACACCTTCCTGTCACTTGGCCATGAATTCCACTTCTGACCACAGGGAAAGAGTGATCTTGTAAGAATGAGGAGGTTGCAAGACCAGTTTAATCAATAGTTGAAAAATACGTCTACTAACACTGGAAAAGAGATCTCCAAATCTCAGCAGCAGTGAGTAAAAAGATGGACTGACAGTTGTTTGTAAGTTTTTGAACTAGCATGTTTTCAGAGAAGTTTGAGAAAGCCCCTAAGCCTGAGAAAAGGGGGCTCTAATTTGCATTCCCAAATCTAGTCTAAGTCTGTACCATGATCTAGTTTGGTGGGGTGTAGCCCTGTTTCGTGCCTGAGGTGTTTTGGTTTTCTGAAATTCTTTTCCCAGGGAATTTTCTATAAACAAGAGACACAATTTTGTAACTGTAACTTTGTTTACATTCCTTTCCCTAGGAGGGACTTCTCCTTGCTGTCCCTCTGATCTGCCCAATGTGATTGAAGGGGTTTGTCTTTGTCTCACCAATCCAACTGCTCTGTGTAGAACAGGATAAAAGGGAGACACATCCCAGAAATAAAGGAGTCATTTTCAACCTTCTGAAGTCAGTCTGTGAGGTTGTGGTGTACAACAGCATCAGTGGGGTATTCATTCATCTCATTATTGGGTAAATATTTAGTGTTATTTGCCATATAAGTGAGCATTACAAGCTGTTTGTCATACCAGAGCAAGAGGGTGCTCTCAGTTTCGGTGTGCCACACCAAGTGAGGGTGCTTTGGTTTCCTCCTCAGCAGCGTGGTACTTGGAAAAGATGTGACAGCTGATTCAGATTATAATGAAAGATGACATAAGGTGAAACTTAGAGATTGTTTGGCATTGAGTGATAAGAGCCAGCAGATGCCTAAAGGCAAATCTAGGGAGATTACAGCTGCCTAAACCAAAGAATGTGATAAAGAAAAATTTTGTCCACGCTTTAAGGTCGTGCTCACAGTATCCCTCAAGGCTGGCTGGAGATCTGTTCTGAAGGTCAGACTTGTCTGTATTCTATAGGATAAGCCTGCTAGCAGGATTCAAGCACAATAGGAACAAGCCCTCCAGGAATCTGCATGGCCAAAAATGTGAAGCACGACTGTTGTTCCTAGCCTTGAATGAACAAGATGTCAATGAGGTTTATATGTGCATGGAAGGCACTGCATGGTAATGAACAAACTTCTGCTGCTTCAGAGTGGCACAGACATAAAATCAGGTACCTGAATGTCTTTGTCTTCCCTTATTTTCCAAAATAAATTACTCTTGCCACCTGAAATTGTCTGTACATTGATACTTCTGTGCATCGTGCTCCTGTCTGGTTTGATAATTCAGCAGCTGGCAGTCTTTTGGGGCTCACAAACCAGGAACCTCCAAAGCAGAATTCCTTCAATGATATACACTAAATGCAGATACACTAAATGCAGAGACAAACAGCAATAGCACCCTGTTCATCCCAAAGTAAAACAGACATCAGCATTTAAATTAAAAATGACCTGAAGAGTCATGATGAAGTGTCATTTATAGAGTGGCCAAGTGTTCCTGTTTCCTGGCAGAGGGGGGTCAGATCTTATAACCTTCTCATTCTGACAGTCAGCTCCACATTTCACAATTCCCAGGACAGTGTCCACAGCCCCCAGTCTGCAGGCTGCACTGATATCTCTCTCCTGTTGCTATTGGCCTGTACAGCAACAAAAAATCATCAGGGGAAGAAGAAAAAGAAAGAAAGAAAGAAAGAAAGAAAGAAAGAAAGAAAGAAAGAAAGAAAGAAAGAAAGAAAGAAAGAAAGAAAGAAAGAAAGAAAGAAAGAAAGAAAGAAAGAAAGAAAGAAAGAAAGAAAGAAAGAAAGAAAGAAAGAAAGAAAGAAAGAAAGAAAGAAAGAAAGAAAGAAAGAAAGAAAGAAAGAAAGAAAGAAAGAAAGAAAGAAAGAAAGAAAGAAAGAAAGAAAGAAAGAAAGAAAGAAAGAAAGAAAGAAAGAAAGAAAGAAAGAAAGAAAGAAAGAAAGAAAGAAAGAAAGAAAGAAAGAAAGAAAGAAAGAAAGAAAGAAAGAAAGAAAGAAAGAAAGAAAGAAAGAAAGAAAGAAAGAAAGAAAGAAAGAAAGAAAGAAAGAAAGAAAGAAAGAAAGAAAGAAAGAAAGAAAGAAAGAAAGAAAGAAAGAAAGAAAGAAAGAAAGAAAGAAAGAAAGAAAGAAAGAAAGAAAGAAAGAAAGAAAGAAAGAAAGAAAGAAAGAAAGAAAGAAAGAAAGAAAGAAAGAAAGAAAGAAAGAAAGAAAGAAAGAAAGAAAGAAAGAAAGAAAGAAAGAAAGAAAGAAAGAAAGAAAGAAAGAAAGAAAGAAAGAAAAGAAAGAGCAGCCATGGGAATCTGACTTTACAGATCATTGACAATAAAGAACTTATTTGCAACTAGGGTAAGGATTTTATAACCCCAGGCTTAGAGAATGTCCAAACAAGGTGCTTAAGCAGAGGCATCAAATGAGATTCGATGCCTTTTTGCAACAAGGATAAGTAACAGAAATAGAGCAAAAGTGGACAATGAACAGCAGAAGATTGCCAAGGTTTGTAGGGGGAGAGAATAACTAACAACTGCAATTAAAAATACAGGGAAGCTATTTGGCATGCAAGTCCCTCTTGCATTGGTTACTCAGATCATCTACAAGGAATGACCACCACTGCTTCAACCCAAGTGGATTCTATTCCTGTTCAGACTTGTCTCTGAAGTCATCCCTGTCTGAGGAGGCTTGATGAGGTGACCTGCAGAGGTCCTTTATTATCCTGTGATTCTCAGTAATCTGCCACTGTGTAGCAGACAGCTGTACAAGCTACTACCAGCTCTAATGTATCTTAATTTGATAACCACTGTGTTAACACGGAGTGCTTGATACTGCAAATCTACAAATCTTAGCCTTATCTCTATACTCACATTTTTCGTAATTTTTTATGCTGGAATTCACCACAACTTTCAAAAATTAAATTATATCCTTGGTATTATACTCAATGTTAGATGCTGAAATTATTCAAACAAGAATCCAGCAACACTAGCCAATAATTTGGTACAGAATGGGAAGATTAACTGAGCAAATTGACATTACACTTAGAAGTATAGATAAACAGAATATATTACCTAAATGGAAGCAGCCCCTACCCAAACACACAGTAAATGTTACTGCTGGTTAAATCAGCTGTAAAGCTCTAATCAGCTCAAGATAGCAGAATTACAGTTCAAATTCACATGCCAAAAAATACCTTCCTCCAGCAAAAGAGTTCTTAATGGCAGGATGACTTAGAGGTGCACTGTTAGGAATGAAGAATGGTGCTTGTAGAGTAGCAGTATAAGCTCACAGAGCCCTGAAATCTTCATATGACATTCCCTAAGTCCCTGTCTGAGGACTACGCTGATCATGAGCTGAGCCCAGGTTTGCATTTCCTGCTACGTTGAACTGATTTCAAAATCCCGTTTTCTTATTCTCCCGACACCTCGACCCTTTTCCTTTGAGCTGCTGTTGCTTCAACAAGATTTACAGACTTGTAAGAAACTTTCCTCAGCAATAAAAAGCAATAAACTAATAGGTTTAAAGGGATTAGCATGTGGTATTACAAATACATTGATATTGTATGCTATATATTACATTATGCTGGTGTACTCAGACACGTCTTGCTTTAACTTCTTTCTCTTTCCTCACCTTCACAGAAATAAATACCAAACACTGCCACGAACAAACTTCAAAACTTCATGAATCCAAAGCTAACTCTCTGGAAAAATACATTTTCATCTATGAACAAGAGGCCATAATTTTCTCAGTTCCCACTCTTTAGGATTTCGAAAAAATGAGCAACACATTTTAAAGGGTACTGAACAGTTACAGAGACATGAATCTGAAATATATCTTACGTAGCAATAAAAGTGTTATTACAATAAATATGAAACTCCCTGATATGTATTCATGAAATAGGAAGAAAGGCCCACGTTTCCCAAAATTCAAACTCTAGTAGTAAGAACAGATAATGTTCTGTTCAATTATGCTTTCTGCTCAAATTCCAGATGCCTCTCTATATTGTGCCCAGGTCACATTCCTGTGTTTAACTAAGTTTACAGTCACTCCCTTTTCTTTAAATACTTGAGAGCTTTTTGTTTCTGCATGTTCTGAAGTGTCATCATTTATTGCCACAGGCACACTGGCTATATTTAACTAATAATGACAGCAGTTGTCATTAGATTTTAAGCTCACTAACACTAGGCTGACATATTATTTGAAGTATGTCTTAATACTAAATTTGATTAAAATTACAAACATCCCATCTTCTCTGCCAATCAACAAGCCTCATCCCCTCTCCCTGACCTTTTCTATGAACTCTTAAAGAAAATAGGTGGTTGCAGTAGAGTCCACTTAAAATAAAGAAGGTCCCCAGATTCTATACTGTGTTCACAAAACACAAATAAAAGTTTGGGTTCATTGATGAATGAGCAATGTTGTTTACCATTGTTTTGGGCAATAGGAATCCGAAATGTAGAATTTACAAAAACCATGCTACAATTCCTTTGCAAAAAACAAAGTTATTTCAGGAAGTAACTGAAAATATGCAAATGACTACCAATTAAAGCTGCTAATATGTCTAACTGAACAGGGCATCAATATTAAAACAGTGCAAAACTTCCTATGATTGCACTTGAGCACTCCGGAAGAAAAGAAAATTGAAGGTATAAAAAAAATTGGTGTTGGAAGAGTTAAAAAGAAGTAATTAACATTTGTTCATGCAATTTCACATGAATCCTTACCTTATTTGCACTCAAGTAAACATAAAAATATTTGGGGATTAAACAGGTGTAAATGCCAAACAGAATAAACAAGACAAGCCCTGAAGACACTGCAGCAAAAATGCAGAATGATAGAACCTTACAGAGACTGGGTGAAACATTAAAACTTCCAGGCTTTTTTGGCTGCCAACCCCAAGTTCAGTTGTTGTGTTCATGGTTTACAATTTTCCTTCATTTGGCAGGGAGAAGAGGCAGAATGCCTCTTAGTCACCCCTCCTCTCCATCTATCTTCACCATTCCTCTCCATTTCTTCCCTTGGATTTATGAGCATTGGATCTGGAATGATAATGGCTGGAAGATTCTTTGTCTTGTTCAGGATTTGAATGAGTTTCTCCATTTGTCGTGGCTGGTAATCACTTGTGGTTTGAGGGTGTTTTTGTATCAGGCATCAGAGGTGTAATCATATTTTAAAGAGATTCTTACTGCAATCTACAGATTAGTAGGGCTGCAGGTCTCAGTGCTTGGCATTTCTTGAGGAAAGTTTCATTTAAACGCTCTGGTTCAGTGCAAACAAAGGCTCCACAGGCCAAGATCTTCATCTGTTCCCACGTGCAAGGTAGGGAAAACCATTCCTATAACTACTGGTTCTTTGTATTCATCAGGTTGTATCAAAATTTACCCTGGATTTTTCCTCTGGGATATGGTTGGGGATGTGTTAGCACAAGTCCAAGCCCTAGGTAAATAGAGGTGTACTTTAAACATTTAACTGAAATTGGTTTGGCTGTACCCTATTGTTTCCATGTTCTTTTATTCAACATACAATTTTAAGCCATATTTGCAAAGTCTATTTCCAAATATGTCTAGAAAATGCCATTATTCTTTCTTTATTATTAATACAGAATTTTATTACAGACTTCTTTATGATGATTGTATGCCTACAGATGTGGATATCATGAAAATGTACAGAAACACAACCTGTCAAATCCAGACATCTCACTAGCCTGAGCCTAGTGTAGAAATTTGTGTTAATTTAGGAATTTAAGGAATTTAAGTTCTCTCCCTTTGAATTCAGGTGGATAATGGGAAGGACATCAGAGTCTGCATTCCCTCAAAACGAAGTCCTGACACCTAATTAATGAATACATTTTAGTTGTTGCTGCTCTAAACCAAAGTATAATATAAGGCAGTGCTTTTTAACAGGGTAAAAGGGCAAGAAATTAGGCATTTTGTTTATATATGTATATATATAGAACATATATGCATATTATATTTATACATTTATATATGTATATCTATGGAATGTAGTAGGTGCTATCATTTTATACAACCAGTTGAAAAAGTGGAAGCTCCATGTAGAGGGTTTAGTCATTTCTGCTTAGCAGCACATTGTAATGGGTGTTGGCTGGCTATCTGAACAATTCCATCTGTATAATCAATCTTACGTTTATGACATTTTTGAATTGTGGCTTTTCAATCTCAAGAAAGTTCCCAAGGTATTATTGAAAACATATTCCCTCTGGTGATGTTTTTTTACCCTGCCCAACTTGCCCTACGTGCTCGTGTGTGTGCAAATTCATTATCACTTTTGACTACCAGTTTACATCTGCCTAAGTTTCCATGTTTCCCTCTTTAAGCCCGCTACTTGCTCCCAGAAATCAAACCATCATGGTGAAAAGTGTCTTTACCCCTGCAACAGCACTGAGCTAAAAGTACATCACAAAGGTCTCTCATATTTCATTAACAAGCTGCCAATGCCAATGGGCAGGGCAGTAAAGCCAAAGGCCAGGAAAGGAAGTTAAAATCTGACAACACACATTTGCTGTTGTCATACAAGGCCCCGTATGTGTCGTCCGAAGAAAACATTTATCCAAATCTGCTGTGGAAGCTCTTGAGGGAGCACTGCTGAGCCTGCCAGAGTTCAAGAGGAGTTTGGACAATGCTCCCAGGGATGTGGTGTGTGACCCTTGGGGATGGTCCTGTGCAGGGCCAGGAGTTGGACTCAACGATCCTGGTGGGTCCCTTCCATCCCTTCTGCGATTCTGCGATTCTCACATGCACCTTTAACTCTTGTACCAAAGGAAGTAGTAGAGTTTGCTAATGGAAAAATCTAAAGAAGAAAAGACAGGGCATTATCTATTACCACTAGAGTGGTATTGTCTACAGAGTGGCTTATTTATTACCACTAGATTCCTGTATATTAAAAAGCCAAAAACTGAAGATTTGAATGCCGCTGGGCGCCTGGAAGGGAGACTTTGGTGCTGTGAAGGATTCCAAAGCAGCTCATCAGCTGGCATCTTTCAGATTTCAAAAAGTCCCTCATAAGAGAAAAAAGATTGTAGGAATCTGTAACAATAATTTGAATTTTCCACAGTAAAAGAGTAAAATTAGTTTTCTGGGAGAAGCCCCCAAAATGTACTCTAGATGTTGCTGGCGTCCTTCTCAAAGGGCAGGGTTGTGTTACTTTGTCTTTCAGGATGTGATCAAGCTACTGTGGAAATAATCAATTCTATTTTGATGTATGATGATGCAAGGGAAAAATGTCTGTATCTAACAACACACCTCTGTTTTAGGTCTTGAGATCGCCAACCTAAAACAAAGATAAGCTCATAAAATATGATGATTTACATATTGCTGCATATTTTATGGGTATTTTTAATCCAAAATTCCAGTAGAAATTAAATAATAACATGTAATACAGTCATTACAGAAAAACTTGTAATAAAATGTATTCATTTCAAGTTGAAAGAGAAGATTTTTTTTTTTTCTGAAAAATAAAATGTGACAACATTAATTTTTATGTGCTGGTGAGAAAAAGCCATAGAGTACTTAGAATGCTGCTTGGAATTTAAACCTTTCCAAACTGGTCAGTGGTTAGAATCCATTTTCTCACTGACACTCCTTGCAGAAAAGATGTCCTATTTTAAATGTAATCACACTCTGAAGCAAGATCATGGTAAATGGCAAACACAGAAACTGAAAAATTGCTGAATGGAACATGAAGTGCTCAAGAAACCATTTTTTCCACAATAGCATGACTGATATGCACTTTTTTTTTTTTTTTTTTTTTTTTTTTTATGAAGGAGTGATAGCAAGTTGATTGTTTTACTCAGCAAGTTTGCTAAAGTCACTGCAGTTACTAATTTCAACAGAAATAAGATAGCACCAGTTGAAAAAACTGGTGAATAATGAAGAAAGCATGAAGCAGTACACTGGAAACACCTGAAATCCAATTGTGATGAGGGGTGGAAGTACAATAAAAGCTGGCAGGAGAAACACAAGGTAATAAAAGAACAAATAAAATACTCACTGTATTTTGAAATTCGGCAGCTGCTAAACATATTTATCTGCAAACACTGAAGTAGGTGTGCTGCCATAAATTTCCAAGGAACAGTTAATTAAATACGACCATTGACCATCACTAAATGACACGCAGGAACTACACACCACAGAGAATCAGCTCTTTGGCACAGCTCTGCACCACACTAGTTCCACAATAGTCCCCCCCAAAATAGGTTTTCAGTTGAAACTTGACACATTTTTGTTTGCTAAACTCCTGTTGGAATGGCACCCTGTCACTGATATGTCACGTGTATTTATTATAAATACTGAATTAAACTGGGAGCAGCAATGGCTTTCAATTTTTATCCCAGATCATGCAATTTGTCACCTTAGGTTTGAATCCTTCTTCACTTTAATCAAACCCTCAAGTTAAATTTTGGTATTTTAGAAAGATGAGAAGATTAATAAATCCCAAAAAACCAAGACATCAGCATCACTGGGAATTAGGCTTCATCCAGGTATTGATGCCACCTGAAGCAATGAAAGGACATGCACGATGATACAATAGTACAATTCTGGCAAACTTTGTAATTTCTGCTCGAAATCCAAATTTCTACAAAGGTGTTGACCTTGCAAATATTTAAAATATTTAATCAGACTGTAAAAAGTCAGTCTGATTTCCATGGCATCACTTGGACATATTTCCAGGGCTTTACACTACGTCACTGATCTTCCATTCCAGTGTACAAAAGGTTTGCTGCTGAGGTTTCATCTGGTTACCTGTGTGTTCAGGACTGAAATGCAGCCATCAGAGTGTTTGTGCTGACCAGTCACACCACTCTCTGCTCTCTGCCCCATCTTGGGCCAGAGAAAGAAAATATAAAATAGACACTGCCTGTCCCTATACGCCTCTAAAACCTGATTTCAACACACTACAGCTTTTTTAAAATCTGTACAGTACCATCTATTATATGTATAAATAATCCTTTTGGAAGTTAAAAATAAAAAAAGACACTGTGGAATGTTTTACAGAGAATCTGTGAATTTTTTTAACACCAGTTCTGGTTTTTGAGCACGTGGAATTCCACGCTACGAGCTGTCATTTTCCAGTTCTATTAAACTTGCAAACAGGGACGTTAAAAGGCCTATTTTCTGGTGTTGGTGGCTTTTCTGCTTATAGCAGTGACTTTTTGCTGTTATACTTACCCTTTTAATGGACACACAATATGCTACTCTGTGCCCAAGCTCACCTACTCTTTCTTTTCTCAAAAGACAAGGCACATCTGCCACCTGCTCTAGTCTGTGTCCCAGCAACAACTGTCGAGCAGCAAAAAGATTGATTATCAGTCAAAAACCATTCAACAACACCAGATTTTGGTAGGTTAAGCTTGCTGATCCAGCAAGAGATGGTGTGAAATTTTCAGTAATGTGTGCCAACATTTTGGTGCTAGAAGAACAGCAGTGCATGTCACAGTGAAACGCAGCCAAAGACGCGCAGACAAAGCAGAGAAGTTTTTTGTTTTGAACTTGGCTTGCGAAGAGGAAAATGAGAGAAAGGGGAAAAAAAAAAAAGACTCACTTAATGACTTTGAAAATCTATCAAACCCCCTCAAGCCACACGCGTGGAGAAGCTGGAATACATGTAGCAGTGAAGACTTTGTGACAAACAGCAGCACTCCCCCCCAAAAACCCTGCAATAATAGCGTGGTGGGAACGATTCACGCGGCACAGGCAGCAGATTTATCACACACTTTTGCAAGAATAAAAACCACTGATCTGTGCCTTTCTCTGAATACACAGAGCGTTGGTTACAGCCATTGTGGTGATTCCATCACCTGAATCGTACCCAGAATTATTTTTGTCATCCAAAGGGGATTATGATGCATTAAATTGATTATGTAAGGCACGGGCTTCCTAACATAAGTTTCCTTCGTAAATCCCTCCGTGAATATGTAAACAAGCCTTTAATTACTGGATTCCATAATTAGTGTTAGATGTTTCTGTTTAGGGAAAGAGCTATACAATAGTGATGTTTTTTTGGTTTTTTTTTGGTGAAAGAGCCAGTAATGAGTGACATAGACATTGTCTTAAAGCGTATTTGTAGTATTATCAACCTCTGAAAGAATTAGTGAAAGATGATTTGTATAATTTGAAATTTTGAATGAATGATTCTGCACTAAAATATGTTCCCCAATACTCCCCAAGATAAGAAAAGCTATTGAAAAACTATGTAGAAAAATAAAACCAGACTTTTTTCTAAAGAATGTACATAATAAAAAAATTGCCCCAAAATGCAAAGAAATCTGTATATAAAATACATAAAATATATATACAAAATATATATTTTTTTGTATGTACTATATGTATTTTATATACAGATGTGAATTATTTGCTCTTGTTTTTCTTTGCAATGCCTAACTTCCTACAAAAACCTACCCCACAATTTGCTGCAACGAGATCATAAAAAAAATCAAACATTTCATGTTATGTTAAAGAATTAATTTTATTTACATTTCTCATTGGAATTGTACACTGGAACTGTAGATTCCGACAAACATATACACCATCTTCATAATAATTTTGCTTTTTAGAATATTTAGGGTTGTGTTAATTAAAAGTTCTTTATCACAAATGTTGACTGAATTGATAGTTTGATAAAATACCTAAGTGGTATATTCAGTTTGGTGAATCCTACTTAAGCTCCAGTTTTAAAATGCTGCCATGAATTTGCAGCAGCAACCTCAGAAGGTACTTCACAATCTTAAAATGACAGTGCAAACATTTACACCAATATCTAAACTGTAGAGGATTCAGAAATATTTTCCACCCCTCTTAAAAGCTAAAACATAATTATCATTTTGGTAAAAGAATAAGAAGGAGCAAAGAAGAATTTTAATAATGGCCTCACCAAATAGTCTGAAATTTAGAAAGCAGAAGAAAGAAGATATTACATATTGCTCTATTAAACTTCCAAAAAAATGTTAAACGATGGCATTAATGAATCCAATCTCACATTCTGGATTATTTTTGCTAGTGGAATAAACCTAATTAATGATGTCTGTTTGATGTCACTGAAACCAAACAGTAAATTCAATAATCTCTTTACATTTTCACCATTTAACCTCCTGCAGGCTCCCTAATGTCTATTCAGATCTATATTAAATTAAGTACCAATGCTAATGAAGGGCAATAAATGTGGCTGTCAGTAGATTTTTCTTTCATTAAGCACATTATCCTCTTACTGAGCTGTAAATGAGTAAACATTAGTTTTGTTAAACCATGCAAAAAAAAGCAGGATGAAAATATTTTTTAATTGCACCCCTTAAGCCATTTGCTGGGGGTTCTCAGTTCTGGTTTTGGGGGGTTTTACCTTCCTTTTTTTTTTTTTAATTTGAATGGCCACAGAAATGTTTCTCCAGTTGCAACGTGGGGTCTGTGCTGGGTTCTGGTGCCTGGGTGCCGCCTGCCAAGAGCTCTCATTGTGCAGCCATGTTCAGAGTCAGCTCCTCAGAGCACTCCTCCAGCAGCTAAATGGATGCAAGGGGGAAGGAATGCTGACTGCAAACAGAGTTATTATTATTTTTTTTTCCCCCTATAATATTGGGTCAGGACAAATAAAACTGGAGATCAAAAAAAAAATCTCAATTAATTCCCCGAACGAACAAACTGCGCTACGATGGATTCAGAATTTTACTGATTATTGCCACAAATCATAGGATGAGAAACACACATGACCTTACAAGCTTGGTTTAAAAGTATTGTGCTCTTGCCTTTTAATGTCAAATAGCATCCACTTAACTCTGTAACTTATTTCACTTAGCATTTGTAAGTGTTTTTAACAAGTCACGCACTTTAGAAATAGGGTACAAAGGATGAAGAGTTTCACAGAAGCTTAACTTAAAGCCAAAAAAAAAGGATTTACATTAGGTTTTGAAGCAAAAGCTGCAGAGAAACTTTATGCATGCAAGAAAATTTGTATTAGAGGTTAGTGGCTTAATTAAGGACACGGAAACTTCAGCAAAGAAATCTTTCTTGGGCCCTTTTTTCTAAGTTGTGACTTTGATTACATTTGGCTGCTGCTTAATAACTTTGGATACTTCAAATGCCCCGTGGATATGACATGAGTTTTGAAACAGAGAGCACAGTTAACTCTGTTAGAAAAGAAAATCCAGTTTAGCATATGAAAGCAACAATCCAGTATTATTTTCTTAATTTTTTTTTTTAAGAACTTCTATAATAGTTGTGCAGGAAGACAACCTGAGCATGAGGCCATTAAAATACCTCACGGTGTAAAAAAGTATTTCACAGCACCTGAATCATAAATATAGAAAATACAGAGAAATTGAACTCCTCTAAACCAAACACACTTAACCTGTCCCAAACTGAGTTTATTCAGAATTTCTGAAATACTGGAAAGCACTTGCTGTGAAGTCTTTTGATGAAATGCCTTAAGAACGTCACAAGAAAATAAATCAACTCATTTATTTTTCAAAATTCAGCAGCTCAAATAAATACAGGAAAAAATTAGCTTCTGAGGAAACTCCTAATTAAAGAGAGCTTTTCAGTGTTTCAATGTGTAGGTTATTGCTTCTAGTTTAAAAAGTAAGAACGAGTGACAGTCTTTTTTCAGGCAAAATTTCAATCAAATTGACAGCAATTATGCCTGTACAGTGACTGCAGAGTGGGGCTCATTGTTAATTGTTTCTGTTTCCCAGATAGCAAAACACATTCAATACAGCTGCCAGAATAAAATTAAATAAACTAATAATCAGTTTAAAAACATCCTGATACTACTTTAAAATGCTTATGTCACATCTTCTGAATAGTCACACAATAAAACAGTGAATTTTTTATTGAATATAAACATCTGTTAATACATATTGAACATAAGAATAATAAGACTATAAAAAAATAAGGAGAGGAAAGCAGATTTATAACAAAATGTCATATTTCAGCAAGAACATTTGTGACACATGGTCTCTCTCCCAGTCTTCAACAAGAGGTTCCCATGCACAGCTCAAAAGTTATTTTGAGGCCTAAGATGTGAATTCCTCTCCCTTAAAAAATTCTGGAAATTTTCCAGACATTCAAGGAACATAATGAACTTTCCACGTTTCTTGAATGGCAAAATGACCATGTAAGAATCCCAGATTTTTTTATTTTTTTTTTTTTGTCTTCTTTTTAGAATTTCCAAAGTGAGTCATGATATTAAATCAATGTAGCTTCTTCAGTGCTGAGCACTAAATCATGTAATAAGGAATCCAGAATGTGGCCCCTTGAAAAGGAACTAGAAACTATTTTCATACACCAGGGGACCATTAGATTAATATACATGTCTTATTAAACATAATCAGCAATTACAAAGACTTTAAGGTTTTGGAAAAAGCCCTTTCAGAAAGTAGCTGCAAAATAAAAAATTAGAGCCCTTTGAATTCTGTTTGAGGTCACAAATCAAGGGATACAGGGATATCATGATAACTCCAATCATCAAGCTTTGTCTCAGTTTACAGCAATTTCCTCCCTCAAAACAGAAGACACTGACAACAAAAAGCTTTTGATGAGGACATTTAAGTTAAGCACATTATAGCACACTTCTGCCTTTTCTTTAATCACCTTTATGGTACATTGCAAAATCCAATTACTCTCTTGGATTTCCCCAACAGACAGAATCAATTCATTTTGGATTAATTATGGAGAATCACATTCTCCTTTACAGAGGGGTCAGCTTGTTGGCTATTACCTATCTGTTGTTAAGTCCTAAAAATTTGGGAAGTGGACTGGGATGCCTGATCCACTGTCATTTTGTCTTCCAGGAACGCTTGATTGGAATCAATAAGGTTTTAAAAGCTACACACTCTTGACAAATTTCTAGGTCAAGAAATCTTACTATAAATTAGAATATCAACTGAATCATCATTACCAGGTGACTGAAGTGCAGCACCCTTGATTAAAAAGCAAGGGAGGAGAGCTTTGATTACCTTGGTTGACCTGTGGGAACACTTTCAGCTCTGTTTCTCTCGGATGGTGATATAAAGAGAGAAATTGTCTGTGCTCCTTGATTTGTGGCTGCCTATACATCTGATGCTCCATCACAGCTCTGAATTGATTTTGTTTGATGTGGAGAGCAATGCTGGAGCCTTGACCTTCTTGATACCATTGCTGATGGCAGGAGAATGCTGTGGGCAAACAGAAGGTGTTTAGAGCTTTGCTTCTCTTCAATATTTTAACAGTTTGTTGTTTTTTTTTCCTTTTCACAAAGGGAGGGGAACATTTCACAAAAAAAAAATATGATAAATGTAGTCAAAATGTCATCGTTTTGCTCTGGTGTTTCAGCTACTGTAAATCAGTATTAATTGACTGTACAGAGTTCAGAAAAGCCTGCAACATCTTAATTAAAGCTGCAGAATGCCTTACGAAACTGTGTTAATACTTTCATCCCGATTCTTATTTCTGCAAACAGTATTTCAGATTTTGGCTCAATTAATCTTTGCACAAGCTGGGATCAGAAGGGCAATGCACAAAGTGCTGTAGGACAGGATTATGGTGAAGTACAGCAGGTATTTCAGCTATGCTGCACAAGCACAGAGCCTATGCTAGCCTTCCTCATGCAAAATGAACACTGAATTATCTCTTTAGCTCGAAATAAAGGCTTTGCTTGCATAAAAACATTAAAAATAATGAGAATAAAAGCCTCCAACTTTCAGGTTGGGGCTACTATTAGTGACACAAAGTTACTTTATACCATAGGCAAAAGCCTAGATGTAATAATATTCACCTATATGAAGATCAAGCAATCCAATTTTATCCAGCCCTTGGAAGACCCAAATCAGCACAAGTGCAACTGTGCCAAGAGCAGCATTAAAGATCAAGAGGAAGCCAGAAAGAAACTGGATGAGATCAAGCCCTCCCTGTCCTTCCATATTCAAGTCAGTCCTAAGTCTCAGAATATTAAAAGCAATTCAACTTTGGTTTATTCATGTCCAAAACACTGAGGTGTTTTTAATAATTGTTACAGGAGGAGCTTCTACTTTCTTCTGAAACTCAAAATTTCTATTCCGCCCCTCCTGTGCACCTTCCTCATTATTCACTGTTGTCCAACTAAAGCAGGTCCCCGTATTTCTTTTGAAACAGAGAGCCACACTGCTCCAAAAAAACCAAATAATTAGTCCATACAGTTTTTTCTAAGGCATAGATCTGCAGCTGATTTTGCTCAGTGAACAAACACAGTTTTGCTTTAACAGCCGGCGGATCACGAGCAGCGATACAGGTCAAAGTGATCCCACAGTTTGGGATGTGAATCCAACAGCAGGGCAATGGCAGCTGCCAAGGATTTGTGCTTGCTGTCTCCTGCTACCAGTGCTGCCTGTCAAATTGTCTCTTCTGCTCATGCAGAAGCTCGTGGGATTTTTTTTTATGGGCAGCAATTGCTCACGATCCACAATGAGGTACAAGTCAGATGCAACAAACCACCCTTCAGCCCTTTGGTTGTCCCTTTGTTATTTCTAGCCAGCCATTTTCACCCCAATTATTTATTTGTACTGCACATTTGACAAGCATGTGTTCTTTGCTTTATTTTATTTTGGTACTTGTTCAAAAGAGGCCGTGATTTATTTCAAGGTTCTCCTATTTCAAGCTACCTTTGTTTTTTTATTCTTGTGAGCACTCTCTGAACAGCAAAGGCATTTGGTTTATCTCTCAAAGGTATTAAAAATGAAAATAATGGCAATATCAGATCTTAACTATGGTGGAGGGATTAAGCAAATCTTATATTTATTCATAATTTGTTTACATTTTTATTTTTCTCCAGTTTACAATATTGTTGCACCACGTGCATGTGTGCTCCAGATAACCATATTAATATATCTTCATACTGATAGATGAGCACAGGGCATTTCATATATTATGGTCCTGAAACATTTTTCTGCTACAGGCCTGCACTAGCATCAACATAAGGCTTGTGAAAAGTCTAAATTTCATTTTACTGTACAAGAAACCTACAAAATACACTATTTACACAATTAAAACCCAAAGCCTAATAGTTTATCAAATCCAATGTTTGGGAAACTGCTTTCATAATAACTCACCCAACAAAAGACAGCTTTACACACATAGTCTGCATCATTTTGAGAAGGATTTTCTTCAACAAACTGAACTGATCTCAACTCATACAGCAGTAGGAAAGAAGAGATGATTATTTTCCTTTTATTTAAAAAAAATAAAAATCACCAGATCTTGCACTTTTCTCCTAATACTCTTCCAATTACAGGCTATGATGAAACCACAATCCACTCTAAAGGAGTGCCTGCTGAGTAATAACCTAATAAGTACAGGCTGTCTGTAAAACTCATGTCCCACTACATTGATTGGGAATTTTGCCAAAGGCTTGAATGAAAATTTTTCTCCTGCATCTCCGAGTTGATGAATAGGAAAGAAACTGTTCCTCCTTCCTCTGTCACTTCTCCACTGAAGCCCTGGCATCCCACAGATCTCTGGCTATGAAAGTTTTCCTCCAGCATGCTTAAGTAAAGAGAAGAGGCCAGGCTGCTCAGGGAGGCAAGGGGTGCTTAGCACAGAAGAAAAAACGTTTGAACCGTTCTTGGTTATTGCAATAATCTGAGATCATTTGCTGTCTCTTCTCAATTAGCCACGAAACTCCACAGCACCCAGTGAATCTCTTCTGTCCCCCCACCAAGTGCCAGATGAATGGAGCTTCTTTCAGTGCCTGCAACAGGAAAAAAACCTCTTTGCCTGAGGAACAAAGCTGCCACGCTACGGGAAAGAAATCAGGGCAAAAAAGAATAAAAAAAATAAAAAGAAAAATAAAAAAAAAAATTAAAGAGAACATACCCGTCCTCCACCAAAATAATGCTCCCAAAATCCCGACAAGTGAGGTATCATAGCACAGTTTCACTAGCTGGGTAGGTAACAAGGCCCCCCCCAAAAAAAAAAGCTGCAGAAGTTTGAAGTGCCACTTGCACAGTGAGACTGCAAGGCTGCCATCTGCTCCCAGGAGCCTCGGGGAGGCAGGGAAAAAGGGCAGCACCCCGGGCATGTGGGGTGGCTGGAAGGGCTCATCCCGCTCCCAGGGCTCGGCTGCCGGCCCCCGGGCAGCTCTGCTTACCTGTGGTGCCCGCGGGAGATGCCCCATCCCTGCCCTGCATCCCAGATCTGCCCTGGCACAGCCCCATCCCTGCCCCTGCAGGATCTGCCCTGGCACAGCCCCATCCCTGCCCCTGCAGGATCTGCCCTGGCACAGCCCCATCCCTGCCCCTGCAGGATCTGCCCTGGCACAGCCCCATCCCTGCCCCTGCAGGATCTGCCCTGGCACAGCCCCATCCCTGCCCCTGCAGGATCTGCCCTGGCACAGCCCCATCCCTGCCCCTGCAGGATCTGCCCTGGCACAGCCCCATCCCTGCCCCTGCAGGATCTGCCCTGGCACAGCCCCATCCCTGCCCCTGCAGGATCTGCCCTGGCACAGCCCCATCCCTGCCCCTGCAGGATCTGCCCTGGCACAGCCCCATCCCTGCCCCTGCAGGATCTGCCCTGGCACAGCCCCATCCCTGCCCCTGCAGGATCTGCCCTGGCACAGCCCCATCCCTGCCCCTGCAGGATCTGCCCTGGCACAGCCCCATCCCTGCCCCTGCAGGATCTGCCCTGGCACAGCCCCATCCCTGCCCCTGCAGGATCTGCCCTGGCACAGCCCCATCCCTGCCCTGCCCAGTTTGCTGTTTGACCAAAAAGGAAGAAGTGGTATCTAGAGATGAAGAAACGTGAGAAGACAAAATTGTTTTAGATTCCAGGACCACCAGGTCTGGTGCAGGTGGATCCAGAATGAAGGATTTGCACTTTTTGGAGCTAAAATTTTAAATAAAGATGGAAGCTGTAAGTCAGCATATCTGCAGGGCTTTTGAGCTATTTTTCCTTGAACTTGAATGAAACTGAAGGTACATCAAACAGAGAGAGTATAAAATGATATTAAATGTTATACAGCTCTTCATACTTATTCCTAGACTGCCACTAACAAAATATTTTACTTGATTATATTTTTACAATTTATCACTCAGCAGCAAACTAAACATCTTTGACAAATGACATGAGTGAAAACTTCCCATGATTTTCCTCATACTTTTTTTTTTTTTTTTTTTTTTTTTTTTTTTGCTAATACAGGCTGTGGATCCATGTGGCACAAAGATATTTGCAAAGTTTAGAGCTCATGGCTTTTTTTGTGGTGATGCACATGCCATATGGCATTTTTCCTGAGCACTTATTAGGCTTCTGTTGTTTGCCATGAAATGAAAGCACAAGCTTTTTTTAATTGTTAAGCTTGGTGATCAAATATTGATTAAAAAAATAAAAAAGACCTTACCTTGTATCATTGTTTTCTCTACAGCTTTTGAGAACGTGGTGAGATTCAGACAGTTTTGTTTGGAATCTCTCTATACTTTGCATATTTCTCTTTTCTGGAGCAGCAAAATTAGAAACTGAATGGGAAATCTGGAAGCTGTAAGTAGAGCAATTACACTTTTTGTGGATTGAGATTAATCTGATTATATGTACAATTATCTATACAATCAAATCAGAAAGACCTGAAATCAAGTCACACAAGTTTCCAATAAATCCATCTCTTCTCTTCTTGTCTTCTCCGTGCTGCCCTCCATCTCCTCTACCCATATTGAAATTGAAATGCAGCTGCTGTATCTCAAGAGTTGCTTCTATCAAGACATCACTAAGAAATCAGAAGATTTTTAAGTATTTTATTTCTTTTAATAGGAAGGGTTCTTATTTCTTTTTGTAATTTAGGAGGAAATAAGTTTGCACTACACCTTCAGATAAATTGCCTCAGTCCAGGTCAGAATTTACATAAACCTATGACACTGGCTTTTGCACATACATAGAATCTAATATTTTACTTATAATTGATTGATACAGATTGGTCACTTGATTGACTTGGGCTTTTTGCTGGCAGGATTTTGTTGATGATATTTCTGTACAGTGTCTAACACAACTAGCCCTGAACTTCCCTGAAATATCAACATCCCCCCCACCAATCAACATTAAGGTAACAATAAAGTAGTAAAGCAGAGCAGAGTCATTCTGAGCCAAAAGAAAAGCCAACTGTACTGCTGAAATACAATTTTAATATTAGATAATATCAGTATCAGTTGCAAAAATCAGAAAGAAATGCAAATTTCATTCAGTAACATTTATTTCCATTTGACTGGCTTGGTGTCTTTGGCATGACTGACTATTCCTCTTTTATGTATCTTAACCTTTAAACATACATTGGTGTTATTCATTACCTTAAACCAGCTTTGTTTATCCTGTGCTTACTTTTATGAACTTTACACAGCCTAGCTCAGCATCCAATTTGGTGAAGAAGTAATGTGGTCTAAGGGCTAAGTGACATGCAAATGGGCAGGCTTGTTCCCCTCTGCCATCTCCTCCCCTTGTCCTGGAAAAGTTCTCCAGCCCTCTTCTCTGTGCTGACACTGACACATGACAAATCCATTTAGTGAAGCTAAATTATCACAAAATCATCAATTTTTTGGGCAGAATTTGATTTTTGGCCCTCTGTCCTCATGAACTATCTCATGGTGTGGTCACATGAAAGGTGCTGCTGATGCAAAGGCAGCAAGAGCTCATGAATGAAGCAAGTGAAGAAGGAATGGCAGAAGAATTTTGCCACTTTCAGTAGCAACTGGCCCTTCAAGCTACACCTTTCAGTTCCAACTGAAGAGACAAAAGTTTTCCTTGAGGCAAGACTGAAAAATACATGCAATATAGGAGTATTTGATGAAATGGTTTTGAGGTACAGCAGGTATATTCTTCCCTGCAATACTAAAAGGATTTTACTGCTTGTTGTCCCATTTGGAAAGTACTTTAGCCTTTAAAAGAATTCACATAGTAGAAGCATGCTGATCAAAAGTATGATAAATTATAAACTGCATCTTTAGAGAAAATAAGCAAAAAGCCAATTAGCCCAGCGCTTTTCTTCAACAAACACGTGGAAACATCCAATTATTTTGGAAAGCGCCAATTAAAATAAAATGAACAATCTAAATATCAGAATTAACTATTTCATTTTATAATTACCTTTCTCAAGAAGGTGGCTTTAAACATAAACTGTGAAATGCTGTCAATCTGTTATGTTTGCAAGCCTTAAGCACACCACAGCTGCTGCTCCCTTGCCTTGGTGCATATTGCACTTTGCATTAGCAAGTAACAAAAGTGACATTAAACAGACCCATTTCTGATAAGGGCACCCAAACATGGGAATATTTGCTTTAAATACATCTGAATAAAGATCAGGGTGTATCAAAAAAGGAGCCTTATTCAGTCTTTTCATCAGAGGAATTTTAACAAAGGAGAAATATGACACAACATGTGTCTCTATCCACATGGTTGGCAGCATGTGACTGTGCAGGATGTGAACATATGCACAAGAGGGAGAAGAAGAAAACAGGTCCTTTTGTTTGCACAACCCACGTGCAATACAGGCACAACTGTAATGCAACAGTGAGAGAGTGGATGGATATTAAAACTGTTTTGTGTTTTAGACATGACAAAAGGAAAGGAAAATGGTACTCTTGGCTTTCAGAGGTGCAGAAGGATATTGAGAGCAATGAGTACCACAGAGTTTCTTACAGTCTCACAGAGCATGATGGAATACATTGTTAATGAATTCTACTGAGCCTACATGACAAGACCAGGACTGAAATCACAAAATCTGAAAGCACTTATTGCAGCGTGTACTGGCATAGAGCTGGGGGAAAAAAAACAAGTTGATTTTTATGTCTGCAAAATCTAAACTTGAAGAGTTGGACCTTGACTTCAGACAGAATATCTTGGGTTGTGGAACTAAAAATGTGTATTCTATTTCATTTGTTAAAAGCAGCTGGGGAGATGTTTTTCTTTATCTCTTGTAACTCTGGGGGGAAGGAGGCGGGTGCCTTCTGATCATGGGCCAGCTGTTAAACCAGGTGGGGCAGTGTTTCTGATCTCTTTCACCACCCATCCTCCCTCCAGGGGATATTTTCTGCTGATGGGCCATGAAGGCTCACCAAGGACAGGACACATTCCATCATCCCAGTGTGAGATGCTCCACCCAGTGGGGGGAGCCAATAATTCCTACCTGGATAAAACTGAGACACAGGAACACCAGGGATCTGGCTTTGATGGATTCCTGGAGGAAGACTGGACCCTTTTTCTCTCAGGATCATCTCTGCTCCAACAGAACCACATCTGCCACTCCAGGAGGATTTACTTTGGACTGTTTGACAGGGTGTCAGGTTGTAGCTCTGACTCTGTCAGGGTTTCTAGGATTTTTGTTTGCTTGCCTGTTTTTTGTACTACTACACTTGTGTTTTTTAATATTCCTAGTAAAGAACTGTTATTCCCATTCCCATATATTTGCCTGAAAGCCCCTAATTGCAAAATTAAAATAATTTGGAGGGAGGGGGGTTTACATTCCCCACTCCAAGGGGAGCTTCAGCTTTCCCTGGCAGATACCTGTCTTTTCCAAACCAAGACACAGACTAAGTAAGATTCCTTACAATGATCATGAGGCCTCAGCAGGAAGGGCATGATGGTACCAGCCTAAATATGCTACCTTTAGCACTCAGGATGTGAATGAGGCTTTTTATGGCATGAGAATATCCCAAAGGAAATCCCATGATGATGAAAACAGGGATTAGAATACACCATACTGACAAAGTGTGGCCAAGTAAATGGTAGCTTACTGGTGAATGAGACCCTCATTTTCAAACAATAGTGTGCTGGTAACTACAGATTGTTAGGCCAGGACAGAATTTATTCCATATATGAAAAGTACACATCTTGGAGGATTTAACAATCTTCAGGGTTTTCTCTGCACTTGGGCTGTTTTTGTTGCCCTTTCATTCCACCACTGGTAGATAGAAAGGTAGGTACATGTTGAACCCTGGCTTTCTGCTCACAGAGGAAACCACATTAATACATGAGATGGCTATGAAGTTTTCCACCACAAGAAAACACTCCAACCCTATTCTTTCTTACTAACATTGGAGGATAAAATATGATAATAAAGTGAGTTTTCAAATGCAATTTGTTAAAATCATCCAGTTTGCAAAGTCAAGCATTGAAAAATCAAGATGAAAAGACAGAGTTGCTCTTGCAGTTTTCATTTGACTTCAAATACATGAACTCTGATAGACTTAGCAACATCATCATTTCTTTTTTATGGTTCATCCATTTTGCTCACTTCTCTGAGCCAGAACATTCAGGGATATGAGGAAAATAAATGAATTTTCTCATGGGTAAGGCCTGCCATCCCAGATAAATGGTATATCATTCTTGTCTTTGTCTTAGAAGACTAAAGTGACATTGAATAACTCATCTCAACCAAATTTTCTCAGGAAAAACAGCCACACTGCCTAGATACCTGATTTGGAGAATCTGTGATCTGTTTGTACAGGTTTTTTTCCACTAACTGTAAATTAAGGAGTAAGTGCTGTAAATTATAAGAGTTGCATATTCCAAAGCTCAAACAATGTGTAAATAGTCATGGCAAAAAGTTGGAGAGGAATAGGTAAAATCCAGGGTAAATCTGGCAGGCTAAAAAAGAGAGGTAAAAAAATTTGTAGGAGTAAAAGCCACGCTGCTCAGTGCTAGCAAAGCAAGGAAAGGTAAGAGTTATCTTTGTATTTCCCTCAGTTAATGCATGCCTGGTTTAGACTGATTGACACCGTACTTTAAAGACAAGAACTAAGTCATGAAATCTTTCAAATTATCATATTTGACTGAATTTTCATCCATTTTCAGCCATTGATTTTACTCCACCTGCAGCGCACCAGACAAGGTAATAATTTATGATAATTATATGAAAATATACAATTAATATTCATCACCTCTCATTTCTCATCACTTTAGATGATCAGTAATGCAGAGTAAAAATGCTGTCAGATTTCTAATTGCTTTGTAATGGGCCTGAAATAGGGAAATCATTAAAGACAAACAATCTGTCACTTGTCTGTTACCTTAACTATCTATCACTTAAAAAAACCCTCATTAAATACATTGCTAATGAACGACAAAAGACTGTACTCAGTGTGCCCAGATGTACCTTTTTAAACAATATTGTAAATTGCTTAAATAATTCCCAAGACGTTTTCAATCATTTCTGTGGAAATTTAATGGAAAACATATATTTTCCGTGCATGTTACATCTCATTTGTTCACATCATTATGACATTTAGTCTATCATATGCACATCTCCTGGGAGACAAAACTTTTTATTTTTACTGTTGACAAATCTGATCCACTTAAAACAAATCCTGGAAGAACTCAACATTCAGATCTCTGACCCCTTTCTCCTAAAAAAAAAAAAAAAATCCATTAATAATTAAAAAATAATCCTATCTCTTCCAAGGATTTTTTTTATTATCTAGATTAACAAAGAAGTCCAACACTGTTCAAAGTTGAACAAATTATTTTATCTCAGTCGTTCCCGAGAGACAAAACTCAGAATGCTCACTTTTACCACACTTTTGAGTCAGCTGTCTGCCACAGCTTGACAGAAAAAAATCACTTGAAAAAGAATTCTTCTCACTGTACTGACTGAAGAGCCAGGAATGAAAACAGCACATCAGAAGTGAGACCCCGGAATGAAATCTGGTACCATTATTTGCCACATTAATGAATTGCTGATATTAACTGTCACACGAAAGAGTTGAAAAAATGAAGACAACAGCTGCAAAAATTAATTAAGACAAAATATTCATCTTTGCATGACTTAAACACGCTCGATCTCTTAAATTTATCAAAACCCAATCAACATTCAGTGCTTATTTATGACTCTGAAAGAGGTTTAGATTATATGTTGGGAAGAAATTGTTCCCTGTGAGGGTGCTGAGGCCCTGGCACAGGCTGCCCAGAGGAGCTGTGGCTGCCCCATCCCTGGAAGTGCTCAAGGCCAGGCTGGATGGGGCTCTGAGCAGCCTGGGACAGTGGAAGGTTCCCTGCTCATTGCAGGGCATTGGAACTGGATGATCTTTAAAGTCCTTTCCAACCCAAACCATTCTAGGACTCTATGTAGCAGTAGAAAACCAACATGAATGAAAAAAAAAAAAAAAAAGGTAAAAAAGATTTACTAGTCTTACCAAGAGTTTGCAAAATACCATCCAGAAGTAAAAAAATGTAGTTAACAGTGAGAAAGTCTGGGTGTTTCAGCTGGTCCATCATTTGTACTTATATTTTATTACAGTATAGAAGCACACACAGTACCCAGTTAAGTCTCTAAATAATTCTCCTATAATTCTGTGACGACACAGCCCAGTGTGATGTGAAAATCTCAAGAAAAGCATCTACTAAAAAGTCAGATATTCTCACAGAAATGTCTGAAACCACCAACTTACATCTAAAGTAGCTTAAACAAGAGCAGGAAGCTTTTTACCATCTTCAGGTGTGCAGCTGCAGTGAAATGCATAGCACCTATGCACGCTTACAGAATTCAAGATAATCAAGCCACCCTGGTTTCTTACAAACCTGTTTCATTCTGGGACACCAGTCCCAGCCCTTCTCCATGACTTCCTGGCCTGTCTCCACTCCTCCTAGACTGCCATGGCAACTTCTCCACACTCTCCTGCCACTTACCTACTCTTTTTTTTTGCCTTCAGAAGGGGAAAAAAGCAGCAAAGCTCTGTGTGCTGACTCACCAGCCAGAGCATTTGTGTGCAGTCTGTTATTCCCTGCTCCCTCTCCCCTTCATACTCATTCCCATTTAACAAATCTTGAACTAAGTTAATTTTTGTACCTCTAGAGATGAAAGATTAGCTATGACTGACCCAAACAGAACATTATGGCTTCTGAGACTGGGCAGATTAAAAGAGAGACTGAGACACAAAGGCTGGGACACCAGAGAAGGTCAGTGGGGCATGAACACCAAACTGTTAGATTAAATAGCCCATCTTCTTTTACTTTGGCATGCTGAGCATGCACAGAAAAGAACAAGTGTTTCACTTCCAAAACTGTTCCACTGACTCCAGAAACAATTCCTTAACAGGTACAGCCAATTTTCTATTTAACAGCTCGTTACAGACACACAATTGCTCACAATCTCTCACACAACTCTGTGTTTGGAATGCTGTATGAGCTGGTACCAATCCTACCACGATCCAAAACTGAAAAAAAAAACCCCAACATGCAACACCTAAGAAGTTTTGGCATAAACAACAGATGCTGTACCCAGTCTTAGGACATCACCACATTTTTTAAAAGCTTCTCTTCGATTCCCCTCTGCTCACAACGGCAGCCCTTGCTCACACACCAGCCCCAGTGAAGGAGGTGACACACGGAAACCATACCGAAACCTTTGGCTGAGAAGAAAATCCTAATTTCAAAAGGGATGCTGACAACCANAAAAAAAAAAAAAAAAAAAAAAAAAAAAAAAAAAAAAAAAAAACCAAAAAAAAAAAAAAAAAAAAAAAAAAAAAAAAAAAAAAAAAAAAAAAAAAAGTCAGGCCCATCGGGTGCTGAGCCGTTTTGCAGACCTGATGTTTTCCCACCCTTTAAACTTCAAATTCTCCACGTTTGTCACCGAACCCCGGCTGTGCCACTCTTTTCCTCCGGTGGCGTTTGATGGGAACGATATGGCAGGAACAGTCCCAGCTCCTCCTGCCAGTGTCCCTACAGCCCGGCTGCTTAAACAGTTCAGAGGGGTAAGGAAAGTGACAAGAAGTTGCTTTAACCCTAAAGCATCGCACAAAAAAGATTCCAAAAGGTAAAGGCTACAGCATCCACCTAAGCTTTTGGGGGTTTTTTGATTTTTTTTTCTATTGTTGTTTGGGTCTGCAGTTTATTTGTTTGTGGGTTTGGTTGTTTTGGGGGGTTTTTTTGCCTTTTTTTTTTTTTTTTTGTTGTTGTTCTTGTTGGTTTTTGGGGGGGTTGTGGGTTTTTTGTTTGTT